>JAVIWB010003127.1:0-42726 GCA_031893035.1 Dermolepida albohirtum
TAATTTTGTGCGTGGTTTAAACATAGACCAGTGATTCGAAGAAATGAGTCTTATACTAGGTGATATTTGTCCACATCGCACAACGATATGCAGGTGGTATAGAGAATTCTAAAGGGGAAATTTAACTGTGGAGGATGCTGTGAGGCTGGGAAGGCCATGAACGTCAGTTACGGAGGAAAACGTTATTACTGTGGGGAAAATGCTCGGCGAGGACAGGCGAGTGACCAGATAGAGGGTACTTCAGGCCAAAATGCGCCAGCAATTCGATCGATTCTCCATGACCATTTGCACGTGAAGAAACTTTGTTCTTTCTGGGTGCCGCATCCCCTGACTGAAGAGCAGATGACACGACGAATGACTTGGTGCCGGGAGATGCTAAAAAAGTTTAATAAGGGACAATCTCGGTTTGTGAACAACATCGTGATAGGTGACGTGACTTGGCTGTACTATTACGATGTGCCGACCAAAGCTCAAAACAAAGTTTCGGTCTTTGATGATAAGGACGCATCCGTAGTTGTAAGAAAATCCCGATTTGTAAAGAAGAAAATGATAGCTGTATTTTTCAAATCGAGTGGAATTGTGGAACGCGTCGTGTTGGACATACAGAAGACAGTCACAGCTAAGTGGTATACTGAACAGTGCCTGCCTAAAGTCATTGGATCTATGAAGAACCTGCGGCCAAAGTCAAGAATGGACACCTGGTTCCTCCATCACGATAATGCTCCAGCTCACCGCGCCAAAGCCTGTACCGAATATTTGACCACGACAGGACTGAAACTTCTCGAGGACTCTCCCTACAGTCAACATATTGCTCCCTGTGACTTTGCACTGATCCCGCATGTGAAAATGAAGCTAAAAGGGAGGCGGTTTTCCAGTGATGAGGACCTTCTGCGAGCTTGGGACAATGAGTGTGCTTTACTCCCTAGTGAAACTTGGCAGAACTGGTTTAAAGATTGGTTTCGAAGGATGGAGAAGTGTATTGAGTGTAGAGGAAATTAAATAAACAAAGCTGTATTGCAAAACTTTCCTAGTACCCTTTCTATAAGAAGTAAATGTTTTATTTTGTAAATTATATTCATATTTAAGACGTATGAATTAACTCCTTTTTCGGAATTATCATGTGTATATAAATCGCAATAACATTTTACATGAATAAATTCTGTGTCTTATTTAAAATTGTGTTATTTATCTTGAAAATATATAATTTGTTAGACCTTCGTCTAGGAAAGAAAAAGAAGTTGTAAAGTTAATCAATTAAGGATAATATACCCCCTTTTCACTATAATTTTCGTATTCTTTATACGTATTTCAACAACCAAGTTAGCATCATCAGTAATAATCACAGTGTCGCACCTGAAATCATGGCAAAAACCGCACAGAAACAAAGTCTCTACCAGACTTATACCATCGAAAGACAAACACACACTGTTTGCTGTTGTGGTTTCAGGTGTGACACTGTGATTAATCATCTATTGATCACGACAATTTAATTGTTCAAATACGTATACAGAGTACGAAAATTATTGTGGAAAGGGGCTTGATTTACTTTAATTGATTGATTTAATTAACCACAGTTTCCATTAAAATTTACTAAAGTTCTACAGTTAATGAGTCTAAGCAATATTCGTGGAAGTTGTAAGAGAATTTCTTTGGGAAGATTTAATCAGATACTTTCTACCATATATATATATATATATATATATATATATCAAACGATTCTTCTTCAAAAATTAGTAATTAACCTTCGTCTGCTTCTCAATAAAACATTACCTGCATTGAAAATAAATAAATTTATCGCAGAACATAAGCCGTACCCACGAGGTAAGCCATAATATGATATTTTTTCCACACAATCTACATTCTGCATCAGGTGACTCATATAGTTCAGTGAGAATTAATAAATCACAAGGTGGACAGTTGCTACCGCGAAGTAAGGCTATGCAATATTCATCCTACAGTAAGACGCAATGTTATTTTCACATCTGTATCAGATTATAAATTGTAGATAATTTAAAATTTCTTCGCTGCTTGTATAATATGTATATTGATACCTCCACAGTACATATATTTATGAAATATGTTATATATTTGTAATAAATGTTGTACTGCCAGTTGTTAAGGCACAGGGGACTGTCAGTGTTGAAATCGTGCTTTAAAATATTTCGTGGAAGATCATGTTTTTTACTGTCAACTACGCTGGTGTAATTAATCGTTTTATATAGATATTTTGACTTAATAAACATTTCTTTAATTGCTTTTTTTATGTTGAAATACTGCTGTGGGCGAAAAATAGTAAGACTTTGTTCATAATTTTTAAATTTTAATTTATTCTTCCAAATCTATTTCGTCTCCCTCAAAATAATCCCCCCTGGCCCCAATACACTTGTGCCAACGTTTCTTCCAATTCTCGAAACAGTTGTTAAAGTCAATTTCAGGAATAGCCTTCAATGCGCGTAGCGCTTCACGTTTAATGTCTTCAATTGACTCAAAACGGTTTTCCCGGAGCGGTCGTTTGAGTTTGTTGAATAGCCAGAAGTCACACGGAGCTAAATCAGGCGAATACGGTGGTTGCGGCACGATATTGGTTGAAATTTGGCGAAAAACTCACAAAGAATTAATGCAGTATGCGACGGTGCATTATCGTGGTGCAAAAACCAAGAGTTGTCGGCCTATAATTCTGGCCTGTTTTTACGAATAGCATTGCGCAAACGACGCATAACACTCAAATAGTATTCGTTGTTGACAGTTTGGCCGGTCGGAAGGAATTCGGAGTGCACCACAGCTCGATAATCGAAGAAAACTGTCAACATAACCTTGATTTTTGACTTGCTTTGACGTGGTTTTTTGGGCTTCGGCTCACCTTTGATACGATATTCGGCCGATTGATCGTCTGTTTCCGGGTCATAAACGTAGATCCAAGTCTCGTCTCCAGTTATGATTACAAGAGCATGGTTACATTAACGTTTTCCAGATAGATTGGACAAAATGAACCAATATCATGCCTCTCTTATAAACATAGCCTGTTCGTTTCATTGATAGCGTTTTCGGGTTGTCGCGGGGGTGATTCTATTGAGGATGATAGGCTTTGTATCTCTGGAAACTTTTCTGTCACACATGTCCACATTCCATTCTTTCCTACTTATTCTTATGAACTTTATGACATCCTGTATTTCACATTATTCCTATATTTGTTGATTTGGGATTTCGTCTCTTAATGTTTTCTCGGTAATACATCTACAACTTAAGAGTTCGCATCTCTGTTGTTATCAGTTGCTTTATTTTGCTAGAATCTGGCCTCATTTTTGCGCCGTGGGTTAATATTGGTCTGATGCTGGACTTATATATTCGAATTTTATCTTGTGTTGACATGTACTTGTTTCGCTATATCCAGATGTACCGGAAAGTCATTATCAAGTGTGCAATGTTATGATTTGACACGTATGCCATTTTATTCTCCTGACATCAAGCTTCGAAGCCATACATGTTATATTTTGGGAAAGTATCACCGCCATAGATTTATATCTCTTTGAAAATGCCGAGTTTCGTGCCTGAAAAAGTACATTTGCGGCACGCATTACTTTCTTATTTAATCAAAAGAAAAAAGCTGCCAAAACTCATCGTTTGCTGGTAGAAACTTACGGTACCACAAAACATGTGAGGCGTGGTTTCAACAATTCAAAAATGGTGATTTCGATGTGCAAGACAAAGGACGTTCTGGTAGATCGAAAAAGTTTGAAAATGCGAAACTGCAGGAGTTATTGGATGAAGACCCAACCCAAGTTCAAAAACAATTGGCAGAAGCGTTAAATGTGGCACAAGAAACGATTAACGATCGATTACGAGCAAAGGAAAAAATGCAAAAGATGGGAAAATAGGTTCCACATCAATTGAATGACAGGCAAATGGAAAATCGAAAAATCGTCTGTGAAATGCTGTTTCAAAGGAATGATCGGACGTCATTTCTGAATTGAATAGTGACGAGTGATGAAAAATGGATTTATTTCGAACACCCTAGATGCAAAAAGTCATGGTTATCACCTCATCCTTCAAGACCAAATCGTTTTGGTCACAAAACAATGCTTTGTGGTTGATGGGACCAGAGTGGTGTGATGTATTACGAACTGTTGAAACCCGAAGACACGGTAAAGTGATTTTACAGCATAATAACGCGCCATCTCATACAGTAAAACCGGTCAACGAAGCGTCGATAGCACTTGAATGGGACATAATATCGCTCCCACCGTATTATCCAGACCTTACCCCGTCCGACCATTACCTTTTCGCATCGATGGGACACGCACTTGCAGAGCAGCACTTCGCCACATTCGAAGAAGTTAGAAAATGGTTCGATGAATGGCTTTGCTCAAAGGACAAGCAGTTTCTTTGGGATGGCATCCATAAATTTTTTGAAAGATGAGCAAGATGTGTAATGGTCAGCCAATATTTGAATAAAAAAAATTTTCCATTTTCTTGAAAGTTATGTAGTTTTTTTACGACAATAACGGTAATGACTTTTCGGTACACCTGTTAATATCAGTGGCCATCCTGAGGCGTGGGCACCTTTGATAATCTGGTCTTTCACTTCAACCGGTACGTGTCTCGCATTTGATATGTTTTCGCCCAGGTATCTGAGTAGAGACCTTTGTATTTCTAGCTTACATTTTATAGGCTCCCTAGATATGGTTACACATTTTGTCCTTCATTTGGATAACCCCATGGTATACATCTTTAGCTGATTTGACAAATTGGTGCTACATCCTCTGGAGATTATCTTCTGTGTTTTCTATCAGCACAGCGTCATCTGCGTAACATACTATATCAATATTGTTTCGTCCCATCTTATATCCTTTCATTGGTCTTATGTCTAACTCCGCTCGTGATGGTTATTATGTAGATTGGGTAGCCTAGTAACTATCACTGCTGATCTCAAGCCCGGACAAAGGAAGAGGGTTGGTGGAATAGACCAGAGACTCACCCACCATCAGAAACCTTATTTGACTAAAAATACTGATGGAAGCCTTTTAAGCAATTTGTATGACTTTACTAATAACAATACATTTCTGTATTAGGATTATCAACTCAGAATTACTCATAGGATCAATCTTCGTAACGAGTATTTGTGAATTTCTGACCACGCTGTATACTTTCGTTAAATAGTACAGTAAGCTGAAGAAATAACATTCAATATTAAAGCAAATAATCTATTGTATCTTGACGTAAATCATGTGTAATTTTGCATAAATAAAATATGTTAATTTCTCGTTACCTGTCTGTCCCAACTAAAACTAGTTAAGAAATTTTCGTGGAACATCAAGTTAGTGTCTCAGACACAAACTGCTAAATCATACAACTTGTTAAGCAGCATGCTTTTTTTTAAATTGAAAACAACAATTGTGTTAGAATGAGACTGATACGGAACGGTGTACCCGCGGCGCAAATATGCCGTACACTCACATATGATATACGCCTGTATTAAGCGATTGTGTTGTACCCACGATCTAAATATAGGGAGTCATATATCGAACTATAATTTCAATTTTAATCTCACGCCGCAATACGATACTCTTTCAGTGGTCTGCTTCACCTGAACACCTCGCGACGGGTCGCTTACGAACCCATGCTCGTTCATGCCGTACGTTTGACGTTGTTAGGAGCTATCAAGAAAACGACAGCAGCAATAAACTCCCATGTATACGTAACTGCATCTTCAGATTATTTATCATTCGACGAGTGTCAGTAAATCACAGCAGATTATATTTCCTTCAGTATTGGTACACTCTGTCAGTTATCCCATTTCTTCTGCTTAACTGAAACTTTATCATAATTAAAACTACAATGTCATTTACAATGTATTAAATAGCTTTTTTAATAAATTAAGGAATTTGTTAAAGACGCGTTGTAATGTTTTATTTTATTTTATTTTATATTTTCCTCCAAAGAATATCTTCCATTAACAGGACGAAACTAAATATACATGATACAAATGATATTCAAAATAAAAATGAAGATATACCATGAAACTTTTCAAAACATTGTGAATATACTTATTTGCGTTGCAGTTGAAGTGAGCTATATAACAAAATGTAAATTTTAATAGAGACTGTATTTAATTAAATTTTAAAAAAAAGCTGAATGAAATCCCTCAACATATCAATATTCGTATTTTGCAGATGTAATACAATATATGCATAATTGAAATAATCCTTAGAAATAGATAACGGATCTATACACGCACCATCAAAAACTTGTCTTCATCTGGTAAAATCGAAATCTTTTCTATAACAGACTAACTTTTTTACAACACACATAAAAGGTGTTTCAAATTTTGCCGCTTTTCTTTTAAGAATAAATAAAGCACATAATTTGTATTCACTTTCAAAAACTTTTTATTGGAAATTGAAGTATCAGTTATTACATTTATATGTGAAAAATAATATTTACAAATGGCCTCCTCTTGCAATTCCACAGACGTTCACACTTTTGTTAAAATTTTCCATGACATTTTGAGAAAATTGAGGCTCTATCTCACCAATGACACGAATAATTTCATTTTTCAAAGCAGGAATTGATTGCGGATTATTTTTATAAACCAGACTTTTCACATAACCCCAAAGAAAATAGTCAGATCAAATCAGATGATCTTGGTGGCCAATTAACATCAGCGTTTCTTGAGATTACACGTCCAGGAAATTTTTCTCTCAATAAATCAATTGATTCGTGTGTAAAGTGAGGTGTAGCGCCATCCTGTTGAAACCACCTATCCTCTAGATTAATATCCATTAATTCAGGCCACAAAAATTCGGTTATCATCCGACGATATCGATCACCATTGATAGTTACAGCTTCACCAGCAGCATTTTCAAAGAAGTAAGGTCCAATTACACTACCTGACCATAATGCACACCAAACAGTAACTCGTTTAGGATGCATAAGTTTCTCATGAATAATTCGTGGATTTTCCTCACCCCAGATACAGCAATTTTGTTTACTAACATAGCCACCAAGTTCAAAATGTGCCTCATCGGAAAGCATTATTTTTTGAGGAAAATCAGCTGGTTGTTCATTTAAATGATCTAATGGCTTCAGTTCCTGTGTTATTTGAACCTTATATGCCTTCAGAGCTAAATCCTTGTATAAAATACGCTATGTTGTTGATCCACTAAGTCCAAGTTGTTGTGAACGTCGTCTAATGGACATTTCAGGATCGTCAGCAACACTTTCATGAACCAAACCAATATTTTCTTGTGAACGACCACTACAACTGTATTTTTCACTTTTTTGATCTTCCACGGAACCGGCCTCTTGAAATTTTTTAATAATCCGACCAATAGTGCTTTCAGATGGACGATTAGGTAAACCATAAAATTCACGTAATTTTCTAAAAACTCTTTTCACAGAATGCTGATTTTCATAAAATAATTCAACAATTTGAACGCGCTGTTGTACCGTGTACGAAGCCATTTTTATAAATGTCATACATCACGCTTTTTAAATGCCCACATACCCAGACAAATTCAGTGCGCCATCTATATTTTATTTATTCTTAAAGAAACCGCGCAATTTGAAACACACTTACGTTTGTCATACTTATTAATTATACGTTCCCCTTATATAAAGATTCTGCTTCTGGGTTTCCGGGCTCGGTACTAACTTATAATTTGTATGGGACATCAGGGCATTTCAGTTTCTGTTTTATTACATTATACTGGTGGGGGCATGGACCACGACCGCGGAAGTCTACGTACCAAATCTACATTTCATCTGTTTTATTACATTACACTGGTGGGGGTGTTACGTACTCAGTACGAAACTGGCCTGCGGAAAGACATCCTAACTCTAATTATGTGTGTATTTAGTGGTTGGCGGTGAAATTTGTGAGAAATTGTTCTGTACTAGTCGTACCACGGATCAAGGTACGACACTGTGATTAATTACCTGCTGAAGATGACAACTTAGTTGTCGAAATACGTATACAGAATACGTATATTGATGTTGAAATGGGTTTTCTTTACCTTTCTGATTAATTAAATTTGCCACGGCCTCTATTAAAATTTATCTTCATAAGTTACGACAATAATTCAATTAATTGTATAATTTGGAATTACTCTCTTGTACAGGTAAGTAAACAAATAAGTAAACGAAAGAGTTTGTTGAAGTTTTAGCGGAACATTTTCCCCGGTCCCTAATTTTTACTAATTGAATCTGGATTGTATTTAAGCACAGTTCGTGTGATCTAAGTTGGCTTAAAATACACATGTATATTGTTCTATCGGGTTCCGGGAATGTTTTCAAAAAATGTTAAGATATAAACTATGATGAGTATATTTCATTATCACGGACATAAATCAAACAGTAAAACGATATTTCTTTTAACACTTCTTTACATATGTAAATTTAGTTTTCGGTGCGGAGTATGGCAGAGAATGGATGCGTGTTTGTGTTTACAGTTCCTCAAAATACATATAGATGATGCTCTAACGATTTAGTGCATTGTTATCCGAACGTTAGAACAAATATTAAAATGTCATAATAATAAGGGAATAATCAGACAAACAAATAATTTGGTGCTCTTGTGGTTTATCTGGCGATTTACATTGAAATGTTGTTTCGTAAAGGTGCGCGCACACACACTGGATATTCACGATGCATTAAAGGACAAAAATGGTGATGAATTATTCAGCAGAAAGCATGTTTTGGTATTTTAGAAATTCATTTGCAAGAAAACATCATATTCATGAATTACATTCAGACGAGACTTCCCTTTATTATCTTATTTAACATCTGCTACAACTGTTTGTGTGTACCTGACTAAGCAAACTGTAATAATTATAGGATGAAATTTGTCTTCAGTCTCTTTAACGTTGACGTTGTCATTTCAATAAAGGCAACATAATATCGCAGTCTTTCGAATGGAATACATAACTATGAACGTAATAAATTCGTAAATAAAATATTCAGAGAATCGATGGACAATAATATGAATTCTATTATTGAAAAATTTTGAATATTAAAGTGACTTCAAATATGGTTGTTTGAAGGCTTAAATTCTTTTATAACTTCTAACACCCAGGTGCATACAATGCATTATTTTATATGTTATAATAATTATGATTAATTAATATTGTGGTGTAAAATCATCCAACAATAATTGCCACACGGAAATATTATCATTAAATTAATTACAAAACCGTGCAACTGAATTAGTGACACCTGTAGTTTTTATATGATATACGAGTTAATCACTAATTTTGATATATAACCCCTTTCCACATTAACTTTCGTAATTCTGTATACGCATTTCGTCAACTAAGTTGTTATCATCAGCAGATAATTTCAAAGTGTCGCACCTGGTAAACCACGGCGAAAAAAGCCCGTACGAAAACAAACTCCGTACGCGATTTGTACCGTTGAGAAGCAAAATGTACGTTTTGGTTCGTTAGACACTTTGCAACTTACTTGTCGAAATGCATATACAGAATTACGAAAGTCAATGTGGAAAGGGGTTCAATATATCATCCTTAGTGATTAACTTAATCAACCACAGGCTGCATCAAATTCAACATGATATACGAGGGTGGTTCCATAAGTACGCGGCCTGGCCTAGATGGCGGTAGTTGTCTGTAAAATATCACTATGTTAAAAAGTACACAATCTATAAAGCATATGTTTCAAGTTTGAAGACGCCACGTTGTTTAGTATTTATTTGGCAGCCATCAATAGTGAACGTTTTCAGTGAATTTGTAAAAATGGAGAAAATTGGTCATCGTTACGTGATACGATACTTTTATTTAAAAGGTCTAAGCCCAACCGATATAAAAGCTGAACTGGATTCTACTCTGGGTTTTTTGTACTGCGGATGACAACTTAGTTGGCACCTTCAGTACAAAAAATTCTTGAAATTATTTGAAATAGTATTGTTATTCCACAAAAAAATTCAATTTGTTTAAAGATTTTTGTAACATTACATGACCTATTTTGCGGGGTACATACATATATTTTACGAGGGTGGTCTGAAAAGTTTCCGACCTCAACGTGAAGATGGCAGCACTCATCAATAAAAGCTAGGGAGTGTAGTTGTGTATCTCTTGTCAGGTACTCACCAAAGTTTCAGCCATTTTGGAAGCGCAGTTGTTATTTGACAGTCGTTGAGTGAGTCGATGTGAGTGTCGAGTATCGAACTGTCATCAAATATTTGTTTTTGAAGGCAATACGCCTACGCAAACCAAAGACGAGTTGGGCTCTGCGTACGGAGACGCTGCACCATCATTTACAACAATAAAATTTTGGGCAGCTGAATTTAAACGTGGCCGTAAGAGCTTGGGAGACGATGAACGTTCGGGACGTTCAAAAACTGCAACTACTGACGATAACATCGCTAAAGTTCATCAATTGGTGCTAGACGACCGTCGAATTAAAGTGAGAGAGATAGCAGAGGTTATGAATATGTCCAAAGAACATGTTTGTCACATGATACACCAAGATTTAGATATGAGAAAGCTGTCCATGCGTTCGGTGCCGTGTTTGCTGACGATAACATCGCTAAAGTTCATCAATTGGTGCTAGACGACCGTCGAATTAAAGTGAGAGAGATAGCAGAGGTTATGAATATGTCCAAAGAACATGTTTGTCACATGATACACCAAGATTTAGATATGAGAAAGCTGTCCATGCGTTCGGTGCCGTGTTTGCTAACGTTAGACGAAAAACGTGTTCGAATGAACATTTCCAACGCTCTGTTGGCCCAATAAATCCGAGTTTTTGCACCGATTAATTACTGTCGATGAAACTTGGATACACCATTATACGCCCGAAACAAAAATACAGTCAAAACAGTGAACTGCAAAGGGGGAACCGGCTCCAAAAAAACAGAAACTGTTTTTTCGGCTGGGAAAGTGAAGGCGACGGTTTTTTGAAATAGTCATGAATCAGATTGATGATAACCAACTTTTTATGGCCGACATTGGAAGAAGTTGATCTTGACAACATTTGGTTCCAACAAGACGGGGCTACGTGCCACACAGCAAATGCAACAATAGAATTATTGCGAGAAAAGTTTGGAGATTCGATTATTTCAAGAAATTGTGATATTGAATGGCCTCCAAGAAGTTGTGATTTAACACCATTAGAATATTTCTTGTGGGGTTATTTGAAGTCATTGGTCTATCGAAATAAACCAGACTCTCTTCAAGCTTTACAAGTCAGTATTGAACGTGCCATTCATGACATACGACTAGATTTAGTGGAAAAAATGCTCGAAAATTGGGTTCATCGAATTCGTTCCTGCAGAAGAGAATGACGTTTTATTTAGAACTTAATTGTATCGATTGTACTTCACATTAAATAAAAAACTTTTTAATTTTCTTAACAAAAAGTGTGTTTTTTTTTTAAAGAAATCATGTCACTCTTATTGGAAACCCCTTTATTACAATAATATTCGTAGATTAATTTCCAATTACATCATAACAAGAAAATGTATTTTTAGTTTCAATATCTTCTGCAACCGGAAGAACTATCATGAGAAGTCGAGCAACGTACCACCTTGTATTTCGCAAATATTTAATGCATATAATAGCTATCATTAATCGCTAAATGTATGTGTTTATAAATATGTGTTTTGGAGAGTAAACAGCGTAATATTTGTTCAAATCTGTGTATGTTTTCATAGTACCCTGTGTATAAACATATTTTAACTCGTCGAACATTACTTGTATATTAGTTTACCCCTCTTATCTTCTAATAATAATGATTATTATTCCAAACATACTTCACCGTGTAAAAAACAAACGAATTTGACATAATGTAATATGTGAAAGCGTACAAGATATATGTCGTAGACAAATCATAAGAAAATGAAAATGTTCTTTTTGCTAAGACCTTTCCAAGGGACCATGAAATGACTTTTCTAATCTGGTAATCGGATTAGTGACAAGATCTTCAGTCAATCAGAAGGCGACAACATTACCCCTTCAAAGGCTTGTGTAATTTATGGTATCCGCTTAACTTGCGGACCCCAGTTTACCTGCGACTTTTGGAACAATGCAAGACTTTATAATTACTCATAAACTGTGTACATTTTTTTTAATTCCTCGGAATGGTGGCTTATTGTACGATTTTCCTTTCGTAAACACTAAATGCGTTAGATATTAATATACACTGTTGTTCTATAGTATTGGTACAGATGTGATATTGCAGTACAGAATAACATAAGTGCAAAAAATAATAAAGGACATATTTAAAGTGCAATGGAACGTTCTCTTTAGTGTTTGAAAACTTCTAGCCATAGAAAATATTAAATTTTCATTTTTCCATATTACATTAATATAAAGGCTGTTTCAAATTGGGCGTTTTTTTTTAAGAATAAATAAAATATAGATGGCACACTGAATTTTCTGGGTATGTGGGCATTTAAAAAGTGTGATGTATGACACTTATAAAAATAGCGTCGTATACGGTACAACAACGCTTTCAAATTGTTGAATTATTTTATAAAAATCAGCGTTCTGTGAAAAGAGTTTTTAAAAAATTACGTGAATTTTACGGTTTACATAATCGTCCATCTGAAAGCACTATTGGTCGAATTATTAAAAAATTCCCAGAGTCCGGTTCCGTGGAAGATCAAAAAAGTGAAAAATACAGTCGTAGTGGTCGTTCACAAGAAAATATTGGTTTGGTTCGTGAAAGTGTTGCTGAAGATCCTGAAACGTCCATTAGACGACGTTCATAAAAACTTGGACTAAGTGGATCAACAACATGGCGTATTTTACACACGGATTTAGCTCTGAAGGCATATAAGGTTAAAATAATACAGGAACTGAAGCCATTACATCATTTAAAACGTCGTTCTTTTTCTTAAAAAGTAATGTTTTCCCATGAGGCACATTTTGGACTTAGTGGCTATGTTAATAAACAAAATTGCCGTATCTGGGATGAGGAAAATCCAAGAATTATTCATGGGAAACCAATGCATCCTAAACGAGTTACCGTTTGGTGTGCATTATGGTCAGGTGGTGTAATTGGACCTTACTTCTTTGAAAATGCTGCTGGTGATGCTGTAACTGTCAATGGTGATCGATATCGTCGGATAATAACCGAATTTTTGTCGTCTGAATTAATGAATATTGATTTAGAGGATATTTGGTTTCAACAGGATGGCGCTACACCTCACTTTGCACACGAATCAATTGATTTATTGAAAGAAAAATTTCCTGGACGTGTAATCTCAAGAAACGCTGATCTCAATTGGCCACCAAGATCATGTGATTTAACACCGTTAGATTATTTTCTTTGGGCTTGTGTGAAAAGTCAGGTTTATAAAAACAATCCATAATCAATTCCTGCTTTGAATGATAAAATTATTCGTCTCATTGGTGAGATAGAGCTTCAATTATGTCAAAATTTCATTGAAAATTTTAACAAAAGAGTGGACGTGTGTGGAGCTGCAAGAAGACGCCATTTAGCAGATAATATTTTTCGCATATAAATGTCATAACTGATATTTCAATGACCAATAAAAAGTTTTTGAAAGTGAATGCAAATTATGTTTTTTTTTCTTAAAAAACGCGAAATTTGAAACAGCCTTTACAATAATTGCAGCCACTTGACGTGGCCTTTTTGGAGGGCTTAAAGTTTATTATAGCTAGGAATATGACACACATCTTGTTGGGTTTTCTGGGCAATTGATTGGAGATCAACATATTGGCCAAATTTTTAATAAAGTTTACTTAAAGGCTGCAACAATAGCAATTGAAGTTAGCGATTTCAAAAAGTGTAATACAACTATTCGAAGAAACTGGTTTTCTTGCCTCTCAAATAAACGAAAGAGCACCTTTCGCTAGTAATTTGGAACTTGAATCCAACGATGAAATTCAAATTTATTTATTTATAATACACTACAACAAGTCAATGATTGTAAATATGCAAAATAAATATTATAAACAGATAAGTTGTGGATGTATTCGATGGCTCCTTCTGTTACGTTCACAACATCGCTTAGAGAACTGGGATAGGTTGTTTTAGAACGGTCCTCTATAAGGTGTTCGATGGTTTATCCATCATACTCCAAAGATGAGGTTTTCCCCTTTTGAAGAATAGGGAGTCAGCGCATCTTTCGTGCCTTGTTACGATTCGATTTAGGGATATTCATATTTATGCAGTAAGCCCAAGCACGAAGGCTTTTGTGCTATATGTGGTAGTTTATAATTTTTTCGTTTCCCATTCTTCTTTCCATCTTTTGCTAAGTTTGAATCCGGCATATTCAATAGCCTTGGCGGCTATTACAGATGGATGTCATTCATTTCTAGACCGAAACTAATCCTTAAACCAGTTCTGCCAAGTTTCACTAGGGAGTAAAGCACACCCGTTGTCCCGAGCCCGCAGAAGGTCCTCATCACTGGAAAACCGCCTTTTTTAGGCTTCACTTTCACATGCAGGGAGCAAGATCTGGACTGCAGGGACGGTGCTCGAAAAATTTTAGTTGTGTCGTGTATTCGGTGCAGGCTTTGGCGCGGTGAGCCGGAGCATTATCGTGATGGAGGAACCAGGTGGCCATTCTTGACTTTGGCCGCAGGTTCTTCATAGATCCAATGACTTTAGGCAGACACTGTTCAGTATACCACTTAGAGATGACTGTCTTCTGTGTGTCCAAAACGACGCGTTCCACAATTCCACTCGATTTGAAAAATACAACTATCATTTTCTTCTTCACAGATCGGGATTTTCTGACAACTACGGGTGTGTCCTCATCATCAAAGATCCAAACTTTGTTTTGAGCTTTGGTGGGCACATCGTAATAGTACAGCCAAGTCGCATCATCTGTCACGATGTTGTTCACATGCCGAGATTGTCCCTTATTTAAGTTTTTTAGCATCTCCCAGCACCAAGTCACGCGTCGTGTCATCTGCTCTTCAGTTAGTCGATGCGGCACCCAGAGAGAACAAAGTTTCTTCATGTGCAAATGATCATGCAGAATCGAACGAATTGCTGGTGCATTTCGGCCTGAAGTACCCTCTATCTGTCTCCTGTCCTCGCCAAGCATTTTCCTCACAGTAGTAACGCTTTCCTCCGTAATTGACGTTCATGGCTTTCCCAGCCTCTCAGCATCGTCCACTGTTAAATTGCCACTTTGGAATTCTCTATACCACCTGAATATCGTTGTGCGATGTGGACAAACACCAAAGGGTGCACCTAGTGCAAGAGTCATTTCTTCCAAGCACTGATCTATGTTTAAACCACGCACGAAATTTTAACACAAAACTGCCCTTTATCTCATTTCGTGACCACGATGCCATTACAAGCACTTTACACTCTCTCTGCTAATGAATAACTGAGCCCATCGACATGGCGCGGCGGCTACTATGCACGTATGAACATGTCTCAACATGCAGCAACAAACAGTTTCCTATGATTCATTGTTGCGTCATATTGCAAAACTTTCCTAGTACCCTTTGTATGTAATATAATTAATTTTTCTTTTTTTTTGCTATAAAAGGAATTCCATTTTATGCTAAATAAATACCGATCATATTTTATGAATCTTCTGCTTCATTATTGACTAAAGGCTTTCAAGGCAACAATACTGTGGCGTCCTATTAGATGTCATTCACATGCAACCCCGTCCAATACTCAGAGCTTTTTTGAGCTAGTTTCAGCGCCCTGAAGGTCTAGTAAAGGGATCATTTAAGATGAAAATATGGGCGTTTATTTATTGCTCTACTAAGCACAGAGCTAGGGCGTTACAATGAAGACCGCTAAACTGATTGAGGTGGAGTTTTCACTTATGGCTCGTTGGATCACTATGCTTGAATCTCTTCGATTTTTTCGTATGGGACCACTTGAAGATTTTAGCGTTCACTATTCCGGTGGAAAATAAAGAAGTAAAATCGGTGCAATAGTGTAATGCAATAAGAAACTACCCTAGTGTGTTTGAAAGAATTTGGCAGTCAATGAGGGAAGATTAGATGCATGCATTCTGGTGATAGTTATTTTTCGCAGTGTTTGTAGATGAAGAATATTTACATGTCATGGTAAGGAATAAAATATTGTTTTCTCTGCGAAAACTTTATCGTCCTGTATCTCGAAACAAAACACCTTTCCTAAGATCATCTTAAGGCAAAAAAATCTTAGTATTACCCAAGGGATAACCCCCCGAATTTTTGCGGCATATTTAATAAACATCCTGTATATATTTAATAAAAATAAATGAGAAAAAATGAAATTTTAATTCCATATAAATTAATACCATTTAAGAATAAGCGGTATTTGATATTATTAAATTTGAAATTCCTTTTACGTGTGTTAGTTTCCTTTATGAATACATGCAGGCAGATGTATATAAATTTTCCTACTTTACCTGAAAAATTCTTCCGAAAATATTTACATTTTATTCTATTTTATTAAAATCGAAGACGGTTTGTTAGTGTTACCTATTTTCGTTTTAACAAAAATGTGTAGTCATTTTACTGACATGTTTTTCTTACCAGTATTCTTACTCCAAGTTGTATTATACACATTATCTAATTGTAGCTAGCCGGAGTTCTCTTGTAATGTTATCTGTTTTAAGTTGACTAAAATTTCACTGGGCGTTACGAATATGTTATTAAAAGGATCTACGTATAATGAAGGCGCTGTGTAAATATTTTAACGTCTAGCAGTTTATTAGCACATAGTAAGCACAGGCACGCTACATTGCATAATTTAATTAGAGAATATTCAACTTCATTATTAATCGATGTATTATATATATATAGTAACATAACTAATTTGTGTGTTATTTTGTGTATTTTTATTTTTATGTGTTTCATTAAATTAATTTTAATGTATTTTGATATGACTGTATAAAATATAATAGAATTTATAAAGGCGTAATCAAAATGTATTAATACTTAAGACTCAAATGAACTTGTAACTAATCATAAAGCAATTCTGTGTAAAATAAAATATATTAATGAATTGGTACTTTGTTCTTATATATATATATATATTTGAATAGCAGCTTATTTATTTATTTTTAATCTTTCTCAAGGTCTTGAGTCATGTACCGCTTTGATGAGATATGAATTACGAGACCATCCTCGTAATTCATATCTCATTCATAGGGTGGTCCCATAAGTACCCGGCCTGACCTAAAGATGGCGGTAGTTGTTTGGAAAATATCACTGTATTAGAAAGTACGCAATCTATAAAGCATACGTTTCAAGTTTCAAGACGCCACGTTGTTTAATATTTGTTTGGCAGCCACCAATAGTGAACGTTTTCAGTGAATTTGTAAAAATGGAAAAAATTGGTCATCGTTACGTGACACAATACTCTTATTTGAAAGGTGCCAGCACAACCGATATAAAGGCTGAACTGGATTCTACTCTGGGTGAGTCTGCTCTTTCGATTACAACAGTGAAATATTGGGTAGCAGAGTTTAAGCGAGGCGGTATGAGCTGCCAAAACGAGCATCGCAGTGGTTGACCAAATAGGGTAACGAATCCAGAAATGGTGAAGAAAATCCGCAAAGGTGCTCTGGATGATCGTCAACTGAAAGTGCGCGAGCTAGTAGACATAGTAGGCATTTCAAAAAATGCGGTACATCGCATTTGATCTGAAAATTTGGACATGAGAAAGCTGTGTGCAAGATGGGTACCGCGTTTGCTCACACTCGAGCGGAAACAGTGTCGTGAAGATGTTTCAATTGAGTGTTTAGCGAAGTTTCACAGCAACGAAGCAGAATTTTTGCGCCGTTTCATGACCATGGATGAAACATGGATACATCACTTCACACCCGAGACAAGAGAACAGTCAAAACAATGTACTCAAAAGGGAGGACCGGCTCCAAAGAAGGCGAAGACCGTTTCATCTGCAGGCAAGGTCATGGCATCGGGCTTTTTGGGATGTGCGTGGAATAATTTTCATTGACTATCTTGAGAAAGGAAAAACTATCAACGGCGAGTATTATGCGAACTTACTGCAGCGTTTGAGCGAAGAAATCAAGCAAAAACGGTCGCATTTGGCTAAGAAGAAAGTGTTGTTTCATCAAAACAATGCACCAGCTCACAAATCCGTTATTGCAATATGCAAAATTAATGAATTAAAGTTTGAATTGCTACCTCATGCACCCTATTCGCCAGATTTAGCGCCCTCGGATTATTTTCTGTTCCCAAGCTTGAAAAAATGGCTCAGTGGTCAAAGTTTTCCAACGATGAAGAAGCGTGTGTTTTTATTATAAAAAGGGTATCGAACTTATTGAACACCGCTGGGAGACGTGTATAGAGCTGAAAGGAGATTATGTTGAAAAATAAATATATTTCTTTCCATTGGGCAGATATTATTTTTCGCATATAAATGTCATAACTGATACTTCAATTACCAATAAAAAGTTTTTGAAAGTGAATGCAAATTATGTGTTTTATTTATTCTTAAAAAAAACCGCGAAATTTGAAACACCCTTTATTATTGTGGAATTTTCATCTTGTAATAGATGATTATTTTATTCGGGGAAGTACTGTTTAATTATTATTTTTTCTTTTTCAAAAACTGGTTGAAAAGGGTTCTATTAACGTAGAAAAACGTGCTGAAATACATATGAAAATCGTCACCTTTTCTATATTCCAAAAAAGGGAATATGCAATTAGTCTACGCGCAAATAAACAATTTGACATTTTATAAGTAAAACAATGTAATGAATGGAAAACGTATCATTAACTGAATGCTTTAAATACTTTAAATTGGATTTATCGTCACACCGCGCCTATTTCTATTAAACGAATTCTCCCATTTCAATTCTTTAGCCGTGAACAAAGTCAAAAGCGAAACACAGTATAAATGAACGCATATTTAAATAGAAACTCGTCGTTGAATGAATCCACTAAAGATTTCGTTTAATTAATTACGCATTTACATTGCAAATTTAGAATACTTTCGGTCGTAAATGTGATCGCTGTTTGCAAATTTAACACGGCATTTAACACCGTACTGTGTATTTTATCGACGATAAGTATCCAGACATTACGTTTTATAAATAGAACGCCGTGCGAAAAAAAAAACATTGTTAAACTAATGTACGTAATTAAATCATTCTCTCTTTTTTTATTTGATTTAACACTGGGCTTTGCGTAATTATTAATTAAAATTGCTTGACAAACCAAATCATTGAGTTTTATACTTGAATGGGTTTTAAAATTAGAAAACGACGGCATGTGTGTATGCAAACAATCGAGAAATGTTTATACGGAAACATTGTAACATGTACTTGCTAGATACACGTAAAACCACACTTATAAAATAAAACTAATGTATTCTGTTAAGTAAGAAGGAATTTTTCAACAAAATATAAAATATTAATTTTGCCAAATTCAATTTATCGCGTTCAAAATCAACCCCACTTTCCAGGTAGATCAGAAAGTCATTACCGGTTTTTCTAACAGATGTCGTTAGGCTTAAATATTCAACTTTATGATTTTACACATATGTCATTTTATTCCACTGACGTCAAGCTTCAAAGCCATACATGTTATATTTTGCAAAAGTAACACTGTCTTAGATTTATACCTCTTTGAAAATGTCGAGTTTCGTGGCTGAAAAAGTGCATTTGCGGCACGCACTACAGTTCTTATTTAATCAAAAGAAAAAAGCCGCCGAGTCATCGTTTGCTGGTAGAATATTTCCTTTTTCTTAGCCTATAGAACAAATCGTGATACAAGGATAGTTTGACAAGTAGTGAGAATGATACATAGGTGGCGCTCTAATTGGTAAAACAAATGCACTGTAATTTAGGTTGCCTATTTATATGTTTGCATTCCGATATTTAGATAAATCGGTTGATTATTTTATTTTTGACCGCTGATTGAAAAAGAAGCAACACGTCGTTTTGTTAAAATGGAAAAAGCAGCGTATCGTGCGGTAATTAAATACTTCGTAATTAAGGGTATGAAAGCTACCGAAATAAAAGATGAGTTACGGGAAACATTAGGTGAATCTGCTCCATCATCCGCCGCAATAAGTAGATGGGTAAATGAATTTAAACGTGGTAGAACAAGCTGTGTTGATGAAGCGCGCTCTGAAGCATCCAAAATCCTGACTTCTAAGGAAATGATTATAAAAATCCATAATATTATTACGCAAGATCGACGACTCAAAGTTAGAGAGATAGCAGACATGGTAAACATTTCAATAGAACGCGTACACCACATTTTAACGAAAGAATTAGGCCTTTCCAGGCTTTCGGCAAGATGGATGTCGCGATTGCTTACGACTGATCAAAAATTCTCTCGTTTGCGCATTTCCAATGAGTGTTTGGACCTTTATAATCGGAATCCGGTTGATTTTTGTATGTAGGCGATTTGTTACTTGCGATGAAACTTGGATACACTACAGTACACCCGAAACTAAACAACAGTCGAAACAATGGTTAGAACCTAGTTCTGCACCTCCAAAGAAAGCGAAAACCACTTTATCAGCAAACAAGGTGATGGCATCAATCTTTTGGGATTCAAAGGGCATTTTGCTCATTGATTACCTTCAGAAAGGTGCCACAATAAACGGACAATATTATGCAGAAATAATGCACAAAAATTAAATGTTGAAATTCGTGCTAAACGGCCAGGAATGGCAATGAAAAAGATTCTGTTTCACCAAGACAACGCTCCCTCGCATATCAGCACAGTTGCGATGTCCAAAATCCACGAGTTGCATTTTCAATTAGTACCGCATGCGCCTTATTCGCCGGATCTAGCCCCCTCCGACTTCCACCTTTTTCTAAAATTGAAAACGGCACTAGGTGGAAAGAAATGTTCGTCTAACGACGAGCTGTGTCTGTGAAATGCTGCTGCAAAGGTATGATCAGAAGGCATTTTTGCATTGAACACAGACGGATGATAAAAAATGGATTTATTTAGAAAATCCTAAGCAAAAAAAATCATAGTTACCACCTGGCGAAATCGATCCATCGACTCCAAGGCCAAATCGTTTTGATCGCAAGACAATGGTCTGTGTTTAATGGGACCAGAATGGCGTAGTGTATTGCAAACTGTTGAAACCTGATGAAACAGATACTGATCCCTATCGACAACAAACTATTAACATGAACCATGCATTGATGGAAAAACGTTCAGAATGGGCCCGAAGATACGGTAGAGTGATTTTACAGCACGATAACACGCCGTCTCATACAGCAAAAAGTGTTAAAAGCACATGGATGGAATATACAAGGTTTTCCAAGAAGAGTGATATGATTTCTTTAAAAAAAACACACTTATTGTTAAGAAAATTCAAAAGTTTCTTATTTAATGTGAAGTACAATCGATACAATTAAGTTAAAACGTCATTCAAATGGCCTCCACGACTTCTTCTGCAGGAACGAATTCAATGAACCCAATTTTCGAGCACTTTTTCCACTAAATCTAGCCGTATATCATGAATGGCACGTTCAATATTGACTTGTAAAGCTTGAAGAGAGTCTGATTTATTTCGACAGACCAATGACTTCAAATAACCCCACAAGAAATAGTCTAATGGTGTTAAATCACAACTTTTTGGAGGCCATTCAATATCACAATTTCTTGAAATAATCGAATCTCCAAACTTTTCTCGCAATAATTCTATTGTTGCATTTGCTGTGTGGCACGTAGCCCCGTCTTGTTGGAACCAAATGTTGTCAAGTTGGTTATCATCAATCTATACCGCTCTCCATTGACAGTAACGGTGTTACCAGCTTCATTTTGAAAGAAGTACGGACCGATGATTCCACCATACCAAAAACTATACCAAACTGTCAATTTAGGTGAATGTAATGGGTTTTCATAAATAATTTGTGGATTTTCTTCGCACCAGAATCGACAGTTTTGTTTATTTACCACACCATCCAGATGAAAGTGAGCCTCATCAGAGAAGATGATTTTCTTAAAAAAATCGTTATCGTTTTCAACTTGGCAAAATCAGCAAATTCACGACGTTTACAGTGGTTCAATGGCTTCATTTCTTGAGTGAGAACAATTTTATAGGGATGCAAACCCAAATCCTTTCTCAAAATCCGCCAGGTTGTGGTTTGAGACAGTCGCAATTGTTGAGAACGTCTTGGAATCGACAAATAACGGTCTTCAGTAACACTTGCCTGAACGGCAGCAATATTTGCATTACTTCGAGCGTTCTTTGTCTTATTGGCACTTGAAAATTATATAAAGAAAATGTAACCTCAAAATTTTTAACAATTCGACGAATAGCGAGCACACTTGGACGATTATTATGACCATAAAATGGCAAAAGCGCACGAAAAGTTGCAATTGGAGAACGATTATTTTGATAATAAAACTGAATAATTTGTAAACGTTGTTCTTGCGTATATCTCTCCATGATGAAATTGTAAACACTACTGAATACAATGAAAAACAAATGACAGATCGCGACATATCACAAATGGCCGAAATGTCACTTCAAAATCATATCATCCCTATTGGAAAACCTTATAATAATGCATCCGCAGCACTCTCCAGATCTTGCCCCGTCCGACTATTACCTTTTCATACCAATGGGACACACGCTTGCGAAGCAGCACTTCGCCAATTTCGAAGAAGTTAGAAAATGACATGAAAGATTCAAGGAGGTGCTTCTTTCTTGTGACGGCAGTGTATGTTCATATCGACATTTTTATTTAGTTCGTCAGCTAGTGCTGCGCAATTCTTAAACACTCGGTATATCTATATAGCCATTGCTTCTAATTTAATTGTAAGTTATTACGCATTCGCGATATGCAATTGTAACGAAATATAGTTCTCCCCCTGAGACTCCTAACACAGAAGAAACGCGATAAGAATTCCGAAAAGTTCCTAACATTCGCCAAGAAAATTAAAAGCCACATTTTCCGCAGACTTGGCGGACCCGCTAATTTAATATTTTATATGATTCCGCCATAGACAAGCGCGGTTTCTATATGGGCCAACAGACACCGGAGGGATTAAAATGGGACATTCAAGTAAAATATTGAACATAAAACGTGAAGTTTAAACATACAACCCAGATTAAGTTGCAAAATTATATACACAACAATACCTATAAATTTGGCGATATTTTAAACATGCTCTTTTTACAGTTGGTAATACGAAAGTAAGTTTAGACAACAAACTACGTACTTATTACACCGTTTTCTTGTATTATGTTTATTTGTCCAAGTTAAAGACGATGAAATGAAGATAATTTCTAGTTGATTTCGAACTTTTAAATGTCGACTTAATTTTTCTGATTGCAGTAGTTTGTCGTAATTTATTGTTGGAGACAGCACAACGAATAAATTTGTAGATTAAAATACGAGGAGGAGTCAAAAAGTTCCCGGAATTTTGTTTTAACTCTTTATTACCACAACATAGGTACGCAGTCACTTAATCGCCTTCAAAGTAGGCGCCGTCTGAACACACACACTTGCTCCACCGCTCCTGCCATTGTTGGAAACAACGATGAAAGTCTTGTTGTGGTATCTTCCGAAGTTCAGCCGTCGCGTTGGTTTTGATGTCTTCTACGGTGTAAAACGGTTACCTTTGAGACCCTTTTTGAGCTTGGAGAAGAGCCAGAAATCCAATGGCGCTAAATCCGGTGAGTAGGGAGGCTGCTGGAGGACTGGAATGTTTTTTTCTGCAAGCCATGTTTGCACAACAATCGACGTGTGGGAGGGAGCATTGTCGTGATGGAGTGACCATCCTTCTTGCCATTTGCCTGGACGTTTTCTTCGAACTGCTTCCCTCACTCTTTTCAAAACTTGCACGTAAAAAGGACCGTTAACCGTTTGTCCAGCTGGTACAAATTCATGTTGCACCACACCTTCGTTGTCGAGAAACGCAATGAGCATCACTTTTGTTTTCGATTTGACATGACGTGATTTCTTTGGTCGAGGAGAGGACGATGTGTGCCATTCTGATGACTGCATCTTGGTTTCCGGGTCGTACGCCTACACCCAAGTCTCGTCACCAGTAACGATTGTCTGCAAGAACATCGGGTCCTCTGTGCTTTTTTCAAAACATTCGGCCGCCGTCAACTTCCGAGTTTCCATCTGATCCGGATTCAGCAAGCGCGGGACAAACTTTGCACTGACACGTTTCATCTTCAAATCATCTGACAGGATTGCGTGTATGGATCCATGACAGGTCCCCGCTTCTTGTGTCAACTCGTCGATGGTCATTCTGCGGTCTGCTCTGATTAATTGTTTCACTCGCTCGACCATTCCTTCGTTCCTGGAGGTTGAAGGTCTTCCACTGCGACTCTCGTCTTCCAGCGATTCTTGTCCACCCTTAAATCTTGAAAACCACTCGTAAACGGCTGTTTTCTTTAAAGAATCGTCACCGTAAACTGTTTGTAAGGCTAACAAAGTCTCTGAAGCACATTTTCCCAATCTGCACATGAACTTGATGTTCGCCCGTTGCTCGAACTGCGACATCGCGCCAACTGATCACCACACACTCCTACCTTCCGCTAAACTGCAGTCACACTGCGTGTTCAGACTTGGTCAGACCTGTCAGCGTCATAACTATGCACCATAAGGAATGTACTGTACAAAATTTCTTGTGATTGCATCACAACTGCCAACACTACGATACAATTTCGGGAACATTTTGACTTCTCGTCGTATATGAACAGTCAGCGCAGGTCGTAGCACTGGCGCACAGTTTTGAAACTAAAAATTTGAAATTAAATATTAGGAAAATATTCTCTTTTTGGACTACTTTTTCTCTATTACTGTCAAATCTTTTTTACTTATGACTCTTCAATTTAAAAAAATATCAATCCGTTAGAAGATTTTTCACTGGAGAAATTCATTTTCAAATGATCACTTTTTTTTTGAGACTGTTTTCGTAGACCAGGTTGGATGCATTGTAAATGTCGACTTCGACGGTACAGTGACGTACGTGATTACTTACACTCATTCAAAATTCTAAAAGCTATGTCAGTTTGTGAATGGATTATTTCTAATGTTTGAATGACTTTGCTTGTAAATATTATTTAAATTGTATTCTGTTGGTTCAGCACACCTGTATCACCTACTACGGGAGCTAAATTCAAAACTTTTTATTTTGACGAAAATCTCAAATTTTTCAAAGGGGTATACTGGCAGATTTTGGCATTTTGGAAAAAGTGTTCCATATTAAAGAATGACCACGGGCCGACACTTTCAAAGCTCCTAAAAACGATTCTGAAGTCAAAATTTGTGTAGCTCTTTCGGCTTAATTGCGATACAACACAAAATTTGAAAAACCATGTCATTTTGTGACTGGATTATTTTTAATGTTTGAATGACTTTGCTTGTAAATATTATTGAAATTGTATTCTGCTGGTTCAGCACACCTGTCTTACCTACTACGCAGGCTAAATTAAAAACTTTTTATTTTGACGAAAATCTCAAATTTTTCAAAGGGGTATACTCGCAGATTTTGGCATTTTAGAAATACTGTTCCATATTAAAGAATGCTCACGGGCCGACACTTTCGAAGGTCCTAAAAACGATTCTGAAGTCAAAATTCGTCTAGCTCTTTCGACTTAATTGCGATAGAATACAAAATTTGAAAAGCCATGTTATTTTGTGACTGGATTATTTCTAATGTTTGAATTACTTTGCTTGTAAATATTATTGTAATTGTATTCTGCCGCAGAAATTGGCATTTTGGAAAAAGTGTTCTATATTAAAGAATGCTCACAGGCCGACACTTTCGATGGTCCTAAAAACAATTCTGCAGTCAAAATTTGTATAGCTCCTTTGGCTTAATTGCGATAGAACACAAAATTTGAAAAGCCATGTCAATCAGTGAATAGATTATTTCTAATGTTGCTTCAAAATACTATTGAAATTATATTTTACTGGTTCAGCACTATTGTCACAAATTCCACCATAGTATGCATTTTGGCTTTCGACGGTACAGATCGAGTACGGAATTCGTTTCGTGCGGGTTTTTGCCGTAGATTTTCAGGTGCGACACTGTTTAATTATCTGCTGATGATGATATAACTTAGTTGTCGAAATATGTACACAGAATACGAAAATTAATGTGAAAAGGGGATTATATATCAACCTTAAGTGGTCAAGCTTATTACCTTTCAAAAACAACAATTTAATGGCAGCCGGATACTCGATTTTTTTATTTTCACAAAAACACTCACATCAACTAACTCAAGCGACTGTCAAATAACAACTGCTCGTCCAAAATGACTGAAACCTTGGTGAGTGCCTGACAATAGATTAATAAATTCAGCTGCCCAAAATTCCACTGTGGTAAATGATGGTGCAAAGTCCCCGTACGCAGAGTACAACTCATCTTTGATTTGCGTAGGCGTATTGAGTTTCAAAAACAAATATCGAATGACAGCTCGATACTCGATACTCACATCAACTCACTTAAATAACAACTCACTGTCAAATAACAACAAAATGGCTGAAACTTTGGTGAGTGCCTGACAATAGATACACAACTACATTCCCTAGCCTTTATTGGTGAGTGCTGCCATCTTCACGTTGAGATCGGAAACTTTTCAGACCGCCCTCGTTTTTTGGGAAAAATGTTTTCTTTAACGAACCGTATTTGCAATTTGCAAATTTAAAAATGAATATATTATATGTACAATAAATAAAATTGTAAAAATGATTTCCAAGAAATATACTTACAATACAACTCTCAAAATATAACGAAACTAAACTGTGTTCACAAAACCAATTAGTGAGATTTAATGATGAAAGAAAGCGAGGCTTGAAATGATTTTACTTAATATTTTCATTAGTTATTGTATATACGTACGTTTTCTTTATATTTCGGAGTTTTAAAAGTTTCCGCGGACTTGAGGCCCTTCAAAAATCTGAATTTCATGAGCTCTTTGTTTATATGAAACTCGAAGACACTACAGACGAATGTTTTTCTACCACTTTGCTAATTCCAGTATTAATTTTACGGTTCTACGGATCCCCGTCGGAGCGCAAACTTATAAACTTCCTTTTCTATGAATCCTGATATTGCGGAGTTAAGGCAAAAGCTAAATAACTCAATAATAAGTACTTGGATTCGAATCATCGTATAAGCGCACGTTTATTACCTGCGCACTTAGAAAATATCTTTCGCAATTTAATTTGTTCTTGGAGAGTACGCGAACTTGGCTTGTAAAAACTAGAAAATCTCAAACTCAAAAATTATTCCTACTTCCATAAAGAAATGATCCTTTCGAGGCACAAAATTTATTTTCTTTTTAATATTTCATTCATTATTTCAGTCATTTTATGAATAAGACTTATCAAAATACATTAAAAAGCCGTATTGTTTAGGAATTTATTCAACTTTATTCAATAAATAATCATCACCATAATAGAAAATTGATAAATAATTTTCTATTACTGAAAATGCATTTAACACTTCCCTGTATCAAGCTAGCCCCACATTAAGACCAAATAAGGGATGTTTCAAATTTCGCGGGTTTTTTTAAGAATAAATAAAACACATAATTTGCATTCACTTTCAAAAACTTTTTATTAGTAATTGAAGTATCCGTTATGACATTTACTACTGTGGGCAAAAAATAGTAAGACTTTGTTCATAATTTCGGTCGTTTGAGTTTGCTAAATAGCCAGAAGTCACACGAAGCTAAATCAGGCGAATATGGTGGTTGCGGCACGATATTGGTTGAAAATTTGGCGAAAAACTCACGAAGAATTAATGCAGTATGCGACGGTGCATTATCGTGGTGCAAAAACCAAGAGTTGTCGGCCCATAATTCTGGCCTCTTTTTACGAATAGCATTGCGCAAACGACGCATAACACTCAAATAGTATTCTTTGTTGACAGTTTGGCCAGTCGGAAGGAATTCAGAGTGCACCACACCTCGATAATCTAAGAAAACTGTCAACATAACTTTGATTTTTGACTTGCTTTGACGTGGTTTTTTGGGCTTCGGCTCACCTTTGATACAATATTCGGCCGATTGATCGTCTGTTTCCGGGTCATAAGCGTAGATCCAAGTCTCGTCTCCAGTTATGATGCCTTTCATTTTGTTTTGATAGTCGGAAAGCATTGTTTCACAGACGTCAACGCGACGCTGTTTTTCGAAAAAATTGAGTGATTTTGGAACAAATCGTGCTTTCACATTTCTTAGGCCCAAATGATCTTTCAAAATGGTTTTCACTGATCCTTCCGATATTCCAACGATGCCAGTAAGGTCTCTGACTATTAATCGTCGATTCTCAAGCACCAATTCCTTGATTCTATTGACGTGTTGACCATCAGTTGATGTTGATGGCCGTCCTGGACGTGGTCGTCATCAACGCATTCTCGACCCTCCTTGAATAATTTGTACCAATCAAAAACACTTGCTCGCGACAAACAATTATCACCGAAGGCCTTTTGCAACATTCTGAACGTTTCGGCACCAGAAATTTGATTCCGTACACAAAATTTAATGGAACTTCTTTGTTGAATAATTTCACTCATTGTAAAAATCGCCGAATGCACTTTTTGTACTTCAGAAAGACAAGCGTATACTAAACACTAATGATTATTTTGATGTGACATTTGGCACAGATGTCACTGACAGCCATACCAACCTAGAAAAAAAATATTTCGACGAATGGGTTTTCGCGCGAAATTTAAATTAAAAAGTCTTACTATTTTTTGCCCACAGTAGTATATGCGAAAAATAATATCTGCCAAATGGTCTCCTCTTGCAGCTCCACAGACGTCCACTCTTTTGTTAAAATTTTCAATGACATTTTGACATAATTGAGGCTCCATCTCACCAATGACACGAACAATTTCATCTTTCAAAGCAGAAATTGATTGTGGATTGTTTTTATAAACCTGACTTTTCACATAGTCCCAAAGAAAATAGTCTAGTGCGAAAACGATCAACAACTGTACGAATTGCTTGCTCACTAGGTCGATTATGTTGACCGTAAAATGGACGAAGTGCTCTATGGACGAACAAATTTATTTTTTTCAAAGTAAATTTCCACAATTTGGAAGCGTTGTTCTGGCGTTAAACGATTCATGATGACTTGCCAAACCTTACTGAACAGAAATGTCAACACAGTTTGACATTATCAACTGTCAAACCATAGTTATCGATAGTTCTCAGGCAGCTTGAAAAACACCCATTACATACATGATCGATAATTATTTTGATACTTCATTTGACTTTTCCATTAGTCAAATAAGGTTAATATAACCTCTTTCCACAATAATTTTCGGCAATAATATTTGGTAAACGTATTTCGATAACTAACTTGTCATCATCAGCAGATAATTAATCACAGTGTCGCATCTGGAACCACGGCAAAATCCGCACAGAATCATACCACACAGCAGGCAAATACACGCAAAAACCAATTATACAGAAAAAAAATCAGTTTAACAAAGTACGTGCTAAAAAATAATCATAATGTAACCGCAGATTGTTTACATTTAATCAAAAATAAAAATAATCATCGTGAATTAGATAGCTACAGAAGCATACACATTTAAAAAAGCAAAAACCGCGTGTTAAACACCGATAAGGGCTTCATAATATATTATTGTCTGTTTGAATTCTTGGAAAAGAAAAATACCACCGTTAAAAAAGGTTCGCACGTTGTAAGTGGAGGATATACTTTAAGATAAGTGATTAGTTTTAAGAATAGAATATATTTTGATTTATGTGAAATGAATTTACAGTGTGTGCTCGGCTTTCGACGGTAAATATCTTGTACGGATTTATTTCTGTGCGAGTTTTACCGCGGGCCCATGTACGACGTCGTGATTAATTATCTACTGATGATGACAACTTAGTGCGTATACAGAATACCCACATCATTGTGGAAAGAGATTATATTAACCTTAATTGATTACATTTTTTTCATTAATTCAATCACAGTTTCCATTAAAATATTTGCCTTTGCCCTAATAACTGTTTCATTTTAAGTCTCACCTACTGTAAAATTACCTCCGTGGTTTATTTTAATTCAAAAAACCTTGGAAACTTACCCTGTCGGCACGAATATAGCCTCATAAAGATTAATTAAGAAAGAACTACAGCACTAAACGAATTCTTCGTGTGTTGTATTAAATTTTGTCTGACTTCTGTTCGTATTCATTACATTACTTATCTAAACTTGCTTTTTCTGTATCGAAAATGTATTACGAGCCTACAGAGAATCATTCGTTAATAACGGAAGTCTACCTGAAGAGAGGTACATTCTTCGAAACGCATAGTAAAACGTTATGGTGTTATTAACATTTCAATGATTGTTTTAATGTTGATAATTTTGATGGAGCCTGTGGTTGATTAATTTAATCACCGAAGGTTGATATATAACCCCTTTCCACATTTCCGTAAAACGCACACTGAGTGCGTGTTGACTTTCAACGGTACAGATCGTGTGTGGAATATGCGTTCGTACGGGAATTTTGTCGTAGTTTTTCAGGTGCGACACTGTTTAATTATCTGCTGATGACGACAACTTAGTTGTCGAAATACGTATACATAACACGAAAATTAATGTGGAAAGGGGTTATATATCAACCTTCAGTTATCTTTTAATGTTGTCGTTACGCAATGGTAGCGTAGTTACCTATTTTAGCGCGATGACACGCCCTTATTTTTTTGTCCGTTTGAACGAAAGATAGAGGTAATGCTTTTTCTATCATTACTTAATCTACTCGAACGTTTCTTTTGTTCGTGAAATAAATAGCAATATAACGAGGCGTCAAAGACAGAGCATCCAAATACCAACAGAAACAAATTCGCTATATCTTAACAGAGTTGCTTAGAATACATTGTATTACAATTTTTTGCATTTTAATTGGATGTGAAATATTCAAATTATGTATACATAAAAGAGTAATTTATTCAAAAGTTAAACGTACATATTTCAACAAGACCAATAAATTATGTACAAGCATTGTGTTCATCCCTGAACGATTATGAGTACTAAGATGAACAAACGTTACACACTTAAAAGGTAATAATTTTATGACGAAATACATTACCAGATGGCTCTCTTAGATTTTTAGCATGCGTCCTAAATGGTACGGCAAGGGTCATTTGTACATACATTAAACACAATACGGAAATAAAGTTGCAAGAAATTTGAAACTGTTTAATTTAATCCCCTTTGACAGCTGTTAAACCACAAAGGAATTACAGGTAAACGGTTTATCCAGAATCCCATTCACTCGGCACGTCTAACAATTGACATAAGAATAATCTGATTAACAAACAGTTTACGCGACACTCGCCTTTAGACTACGAAGACGTAAGGACAGTTGTGGCATTCGGGCGTAAAGCAGAACCTTTCGGATAAGTGCACTGAAATAATGTCCAGAGGTGAAATCCACTGACAAAATAATACGTTTACCTGTAAGAGGACCTTTCGGAAAAGAAACTTTTTCCATTGAAAATGTCATTAGGAGATTTTTAGGTACAAATTTCTTAAGTAATTGTGATAAGAGAATGTATTAAGATACATTTGTTAACCGAAGGAAGGATTGCACGTGGAATATATATGGAATGTGGGCATAAGACGATTAACAAGAACTATTCAATATTGAAAATAAACAATTAAATGAATAAAAATTGCTTAAAACAGTGAGAAGTTATTGCGTTAAAATTTTTAAAAATAAAAGTAAAAAACTCGTTTTGTAGGTAATGTTGATGGAGCCGGTGTTTGATTAACTTAATCATTTAAGGTTGATATATAATCCCCTTCTACATTAATTTTTGTATTCTGTATACGTATTTCGACAGCTAAGTTGTTACCATCAGCAGATAATTAAAACAGTGTCGCACCTGGAAAACTACGGCAAAAACCCGCGCGAAATAAATTCCGTATACGATCTGTACCGTCGAAAGCCAAAACGCACGCTGTATATTTTCCTTTTCGACGTTCGCTTATTTATAGTCCTACTTAACACAGGACCACACGTTACAACTGCCTCATTGACGTCTATGTAGTTACATAGATACGTCCAATCAATTTTCGATACGTCATTATTAATGTAGGAAAATCTGCCTTTTCGAAGTTGTACTTTATGTTTCCACTGTGTGGATTATTCACTTCTGATGTTTCAATAATTTCAAAGGTTATATCAAGAGCCGAATTATATTAATCTTCACAAATAAGTGGATCGACATCACGCGCCACATCTACAGTACAATTTATATTAGTGAAAACTAAGTCAAGTAATCTACTGTTAGAGTTATACACGTTTTTTACACGTTTTTCTATGAGGGTGGTCCCATAAATACCCGGCCTGACCTAGATATGACGATAGTTGTTTGAAAAATTGTATTAGAAAGTACACAGTCTATAAAGCATATGTTACAAGTTTGAAGCCGCCACGTTGTTTAGTATTTGTTTGGCAGCAATCAATAGTGAGCGTTTTCAGTGAATTTGTAAAAATGGAGAAAATTGGTCATCGTTACGTGATACAGTACTTTTATTTGAAAGGCCTCGACCCAACCGATATACAAGCTGAACTGGATTCTACTCTAGGTGAGTCTGCTTCTTCGTTTACGACAGTGAAATATTGGATAGTAGAGCTTAGACGAGGCCGTACGAGCTGTCAAGACGAGCATCGCTGTCATCGACCGACTGAGGTGACGACTCCGAAAATGGTAAAGAATATCCATAAAGCGAGACTGGATGATCGTTGACTGACAGTGCGCGACCAAACAGACATAGTAGGCATTTCAAAAAGCGCGGTGCATCGCATGTTATATGAAAATTTGGACAGAGAAAGCTGTGTGCAAGATGGGTGCCGGGTTTGCTCACGCTCGAGCAAAAACAGTGTCCTGAAGATGTTTCAATTGATGGTTTAGCGAAGTTTCACAGTAACAAAGCAGAATTTTTGCCCCGTTTCATAACCATGGATGAAATATGGATCCATTGCTTTACACCCGAGACAAAAGAACAATCAAAACAATGGACTCAAAAGGGAGAACCGACTCCAAAGAAGGCCGTTCCATCTGCAGGCAAGGTCATGTCATCGGCTTTTCGGGATGCGCGTGGAATAATTTTCATTGACTCTCTTGAAAAATGAAAAGCTATCAGCGATGAGTATTATGCATAAGTTCACAAAATACTCAAAAACGGCCGCATTTGGCTACGAAGAAAGTGTTGTTTCATCAAAACAGTGCACCAGCTCACAAATCCGTTATTGCAATGGCCAAAATTAATGAATTAATGTTTAAATTGCTACCTCATGCACCCTATTCGCCAGATATAGCCCCCTTGGATAATTTTTTTTTCCAAACTTGAAAAACTGGCTCAGTGGTCAAAGATTTTCCAACGATGAAGAAGTGATGTCGGCAGTTAATGGCTATTTTGAGGAGCAAGACAGTTCTGATTATAAAAAAGCTATCGAACTTATTGAACATCGCTGGGAAAAGTATATAGAGCTTGAAGGAGATTATGTTGAAAAATAAATGTATTTCCTTCCAAAATGTTTGTGTTATCTTTGTTGGCTCGGATACTTTTGGAACGACCCTCGTATTGTTTTAAATTCAAGTTACTCATAAATTACTTCGATATTATATTGTTATTATTGTTTGTAATTTATGTCAGAATGTTGTTGTTTTTCTATCAATAAATTAAACAATTTAAAAAAAAATTAATATATTTTCGATATGCTTGCGTGCCCTATTTAATGTCATTGAGCCTCCGTAGAGGGCAGCTCTCACAACTTGAGACTTAATGGAAAATATTTTAATAACTTATTGTGTGTACAATGTATTGAGAAAATTTCTCCGGAGAAATCTAAGCAAGTTTTGAGATTTCAGAGTTTTTAAACTTTCCGATAGATGGCCAAACGTTACCATCTGTAGTGGTGCTTATATTATTTAATAATTGTGTTAACAAATTTGTTTTTTATCAAGATAAGTATTTACGATTATAATAAAAGACTTACGTTCTTACAATTGAAAGAAATTCTGTGATCAATTCATTAAAAATTTTATTTCGGACGCCGATCTTCAAAAAAAAAAAAAATCGCCGGAATAATACAAACCCGTCTTTTGAAAGTAATTGAACGAAAGATAAGTGTATAGGGAGTTATTCTTTTGTGCCAGGTAGTTTCTATGATTTGTGATAAAATATCATCCGGACGATTTGTTGCGAGTAAAAGTGTCTTCTGAAGTTAAGTAGCCGTGGGCAACCTGGGATCTTTCAAACGATAACATCGCGACCGCATTCTGAATGACATTGACAAAGCGAGTACAGTGCCGGAAATTAAGATGAATTAGTTGAGACACATTCCAAAACTTCAGAAACGGTTTACTTAAACGGGGCGAGTTCAATTATACGACAAGTAAAAATTATTACAGACAAATAAATGTACATGTTTCGAAAATACAAAGTTCACGTTAGCATTCATTATGTTAATTGTTTCTTTGTCTTGGGCAAAGGGTACGTCGCGACCGTAAATATAGACGAGATGCATAGTGCGCTGAATTTTTCTTTTATCAAAACGTCTCAGGTACTTAAAAAAGTAAATTTTTATATTTAAGTATCTAAAAACATAATGTGTTCGAAGATAAGGCGACAGAAATTTAATTTGTTTCGTCCACTGATTACATCTTAACATCACTTATGATGAAATTTGACACTTCCTTAGTTTAAAAATAGCAAATAGCGATATACAGGTGTGAACAAAATGATTAATTAAATAGAGATAAGTGCATATACACATTAAGTAGAGAGACAATGTAAGTTAAGAAATTGTATTTGTGAATTGTAATATTAATTTTGTTGTGTTTTCCATATTATTTTATTTTTACATATAGTTATTAGGTGCGCAACTAATTTCTCGCTGTTTTTTTGATGAAAATGCAACTTTATTGTGAAAAATGTTTACAAATGAATCATTCAAAACATTTCCCATCACTAGCGACAACTTTTTCCCATCTTTCTGGCAGATCTCGAATACAGTCACGGTAGAAGTGTTCGTCTTTTGAGGCTATCTACGAATCAAGTCATTTTGAGATGTCTTCATATGAGCGGAATTGCTGATTAGCCAGACCATGTGCCATCAAACGGAACAAGTAACAATCGGAAGGCGCAATATCTGGGGAATATGGCGGGTGGGGTAGGACCTCCCATTTGAGCGTTTCTAAGTAGATTTTAACGAGTTTGGCAACGTGAGGCCGAGCGTTGTCATGTTGTAGAATCACTTTTTCGTGCCTCTGCTCGTATTATGGCCGCTTATCGCGCAGTGCTCAGCTCAATCGCATCAACTGAGTTCGAGACCGTTCCCCAGTTCCGTTCGTTCGATTTCAACAGCTCATAATAAATAACGCCGGCCTGGTCCCACCAAATACACAGCGAAACCTTCGCAACGTGAATATTCGGCCGAACCGACGACGTAGAAGCATGACCGGGCAGTTCCCATGATTTTGTTCTCTTTGGGTTGGTGTAATGAATCCATTTTCATCACCCGTAACGATGCGATGAAGAAAACCCTTCCTTTTCTGCCGCTGGAGCAGTTGTTCACAGGCGAAAAAATGACACTCAACGTCTCTTGGCTTCAAATCATAAGGAACCCAAGTTCCTTGTTTTTGAATCATTCCCAACGCATACAATCGCTGGGAAATGGCTTGGAGCAAGCTCTTTTTACGTTTGGCACGGATCCTCATCGAGGAATGCCTCCAATTCAACGTCTTCGAAGGTTTTTGGTCTTCCTTCACGCGAACGGTCGTCAACATTGAAATCATCGTCTTTGAAGCGACGGAACCAATCACGGCACGTTGTTTCACTTAGCGCAGCATCTCCGTAAACTTTTTGGATTTCTCGATGCGCTTCAGCCGCCGTTTTCTTCGAATGAAAGAAGAAAAGCAATACTTCCCGCAAATGACGATTATTTGGCACAAAATCAGACATTTTCACACAACGACGCAAAAAAAATGACGCAAAAAGAAAATCACTAATGTGTCAAAGCGGTTTGTTTACCACATGTCTAAGCTTATATCTGCATACACTTCGTAGTCCGAATCGCCATGAGAATTGTTACTTGCATAGAGAATGGCATCTTTACATTTATTTGTAAAGCCATGTGTTTATTTCAGTTTGCTACCCGATGCATTCTGTTGAAATACGAGTATAATAAATTTCTACAGCACCATTCTTTTATATAATTTCCAATATTATCATTTAAGGCATCCAACAAAATATAAAGATAAATACTAAATAAAAGCTCGGTAACAATATGGCTGAAAACGTAGTGTTCTTGAAGCTTCAGTTCAAATTGGTAAAAATGTTCCTAATGGTCGAAGATCCAATCATAAAAGAATAAAATCTAGAGTTAGAATAAAACAATCGACACACTAAAAAAGAAAAGAATTTATTCCGTAATTTTTTCTAATTTCTTCTTTTTATTGCAGCTTAATTCGGTTACTTTCTTTGTAAAAAAAATGCCTTTATTTTATAATCAATATGAATGAACCTATTATTCAAAGTGTTGTCCATCGGAAGCTACAACTTTTCCCCATCTTTCGGGCAATCGATAGATTCCTTGCCAAAAGAATCGTTCATCCTTTGAGGCTAAGAACGAACTAAGCCAATTTTCGATTCCTACAACTGAAGTGAAGCGTATTCCAATAAGGGCATTCTGCATCGATCGAAATAAATAGTAGTCAGAAGGGGCAATGTCTGGACTATAAGGCGGGTGAGGTAAAACTTCCCAGCCGTTGTTTTCCAAATAGTTTTTAACTGGTCTTGCAACATGAGGCCGAGCGTTGTCATGAAGGAATATTATAGACAAATGTCTGGTCGTTTTTCGGCGATTGCTCTCTTCAAACGAATGAATTCTTATCTGTACAGCTCGTTCGTAATAGAATCACTAGGTTTTAACAGCCCATAATGGATAACACCCGTCGAATCCCACCAAATAGACAGCATTACCTTGGCACCATGAATATTTGGCTTTGCCATTGATGTTGATGGCTGGCCAGGCTTTACATAAGATTTTTTCGTTTTGGATTATCGTAATGAATCCATTTTTCACCGCTAATAACAATTCGATGCAAAAACGACTTCTTTTCATGGCGTTCAAGCAGCATTTGCGACATGCAAAATCGTCTTTCAACATCTCTTGGCTTCAATTCGTATAGTACCCAAATTCCTTGCCTTTGGATGAATCCCAATGCTTTTAAACGTTTTGAAATGGCTTGGTGAGTTACTCCTAACGTTTTTGCAAGTTGTACTTGCGTTTGACATGAATCTTCATCCAGTAATGTCTCTAGCTCCTCGTCTTCAAACTTTTTGGGTTGACCTGGACGCGGTCTGTCTTCAACGCTGAAATCACCGCTTTTGAAGCGTCGATGCCATTCACAACACGATTTTTTGTTGGAGCAGATTCACCATACACTTTTGCAAGCAATCATTGAGCTTCAGCTGCACTTTTCTTCCAATTAAAGCAGAAACTTCCCACAAATGTTTTTATTTTTTATTTAACACAAATTCAGACATTTTCAATAAGCTCAAAAATAATATTTTTGTACAAAATGCAAAACACAGGGGCACAAAGAAAACTGAAATAGTCAGTAATTACATTTATTATTTTTAATATTGATAGTAACTGAGTCGTACGCTACTGCGAAAGCATTCGTTTTTGCAGCCTTAGTTTGAGCGCATGCAAACGTGCAATAATCTTCGTCGAGAATATTTCGAAAAACAATGAAATCTTTAAAAGTTATCTATTGTTTTATTCCAGTTTTATATGCAAAATTTAAAACACAACCCACGTATTCATAACAATTGACACAAGCCAATATGGAGCTTATATATTAAATACACTAGATTCCACTTCATAACTATTGGCAACCGAACGTGGGGCTTATTTTAAACCCGGCAAACTTAATTTTCATTATGTATATATGAGAAATGCTGCATGTGTATAGTCAAGTAATGTGTCACAGAAGGATAAGTGTTCCAGAATATTGCCTGTGTTACTACTTATAGCCTGTTACTTACACTAATTAATTATTTACTCTGATGGGGATGGCTATGCTATTCCGAGACTACGAGGATAGTTTGACAAGTAGTGCACTGTAATGTAGGTTTGATCAATAAGGTTGATATATAACCCCTTTCCACATTAACTTTTGTAAATTCTGTATACGCATTTCGACAACCAAGTTGTCATCATCAGCAGATAATTTCAAAGTGTCGCACCTGGTAAAACACGGCGAAAAACAACCGCACGAATATATATATATATATATATGTATGTATGTAAGTATGTACATACGAGGATAGTTTGACAAGTAGTGAGAATGACACATAGGTGGCGCTCTAATTGGTAAAACAAATGCACCATAATTTAGGTTACCTATTTATATGTTTACATTCCGATATTTAGATAAATCGGTTGATTAGTTTACTTTTGGCAACTGATTGAAAAAGAAGCAACAAGTCGTTTTGTTAAGATGGAAAAAGCAGTGTATCGTGCGGTGATTAAATACTTCGTAATTAAGGGTATGAAAGCTACCGAAATGAAAGATGAGTTACGGGAAACATTAGGTAAATCTGCTCCATCATCCGCCACAATAAGTAGATGGGTAAATGAAGTTAAACCTGGTAGAACAAGCTGTGTTGATGAAGCGCGCTCTGGAGCACCAAAAATCGTGACTTCTAAGGAAATGATTATAAAAATCCATAATATTATTACGCAAGATAGACGACTCAAAGTGAGAAGGATAGCAGACATGGTAAACATTTCAACAGAACGCGTACACCACATTTTAACGAAAGAATTGGGCCTTTCCAAGCTTTCGGCAAGATGGGTGTCGCGATTGCTTACGACTGATCAAAAGTTCACTCGTTTGGGCATTTCCAATGAGTGTTTGGACCTTTATAAGCAGAATCCGGTTGATTTTTGTAGACGATTTGTTACTTGCGATGAAATTTGGATACACTACAGAACACCCGAAATTAAACAACAGTCGAAACAATGGTTAGAACGTGGTTCTGCACCTCCAAAGAAAGCGAAAACCACTTTATCAGCAAACAAGGTGATGGCATCAATTTTTTGGGATTCAAAGGGCATTTTGCTCATTGATTACCTTCAGAAAGGTGCCACAATAAACGGACAATATTATGCAGAACTTCTACAAAAATTAAATGTTGAGATTCGTGCTAAACGGCAAGGAATGGCAAAGAAAAAGATTCTGTTTCACCAAAACAACGCTCCCTCGCATGCCAGCGCAGTTGCGATGTCCAAAATTCACGAGTTGCATTTCCAATCTCCGGATCTAGCCCCTTCCGACTTCCACCTTTTTCCAAAATTGAAAACGGCACTAGGTGGAAAGAAATTTTCGTCTAACGACGAGCTTATCGTCTTCGTAAATGAATATTTTGCAAGCCTTCTGGAATCGCATTTTAGAGATGGCATGAAAAATAAAAATTATTTTGTATTTAAAAAATTCGTTTTTCTTTTCCATTCTCACTAGTTGTCAAACTACCCTCGCATTGGCAGATTTACTTATAATACAATTGTAAACCAAATCTTCATAATTTATTGTTGTTTAACATAAATACAATGCTACAATGCTGTGCCTAGTAAATTTAAGTGCTTCTCCCTTCCACGTTTTAGATTTCTCTTGAAGCAGGAGTTGTTGGCCAGATAGCTGCGTGTTGTCTTCTCTTCATCTTGACTTAATTATTTGGGTTCAACTTGTTGTGTATCATTGAAAAGTTTTTTTTTTTTTATTTTTCTATGTATTACTTATATTTACTTACACAATTTTAGGTTAAGTTAGTTTCTAGGCATTTTCTTTTTGTCAATTTGTTTGTTAGTCTCAGGGTGCCATAGGAAGAACAACTTTGTTTGAAGTTGATATGCACCCTGTGATTTCCATGGGGGGAAGAGGGAAAGAAAAATTATGGAAATTGTATTTTGACTTATTGTAGGGATAAATTTATATACTTCTTTCTTTTCTTTTTGGAAATAAACTATTATTATTATAAGTTTATTATAAACTGCATTACAGCATTGCGAAATAGTTTCTGTTGCTTTTTCACGTAAGGTAACAGCATTGCTTTTAGCGCACTTACTTTTCAGTTCTGACCGTACTTCAATTGTTATTAACAGTAAGATAAATTTAGCGTAAGTTATACACGTCATTTCCTATAACTATAAAGTCGAATTAACGATGCCGTGCATTTAATAATTTTGCACGCATACACCCCATAACGAATATCTAAAATTAGTGCTTTATGAAACTAGAAGTAGAATTTGCTATGAAATAGTCGCGAGTCGTTTTGAACCACGCACTGAATATTAAAAACGTGTTTACATCTATGCAAGTAGGCATTGATTTACGTAAAACGACACGTCTAATGTCAATGTGTTGGCAGTAGCAAATTCTGACACAAATATTTGCGCTTGTAGTTACTTCTGTGCTCACTTAGGTGTTTGTATTTAGTTACAAAATAGGAATTAACATGTTGAATATACATACATGTATGTATGTGTGTATGTGCATATGTACTATGCTATCTATCAAGAATATTTAAATAAAATTTAAACTCGTTTTGTTAAAAATATAATTGGAAAGTATAAAATAGTGCCATCTGCAAGTGAATGAGGAAAAGAAGATAGTAAAAGATGTTTCAAATTTCGCGGTTTTTTTAAAAAATAAATAAAACACATAATTTGCATTCACTTTCGAAAACTTTTTATTGGTAATTGAAGTATCAGTTATGACTAGAGCGGCGACGAAAGTGGCAATACCATAGGCGGTACGGTAGAACGGGCAATTGGTGCGCAGTGAATGAGATCATTTACATCAAATGCAATACGGTTCACGGTTAGTGTTTATAATAACTTCACACAAACATGTCGCGAAAGTCTGTGCCGTTTGCTACGTCGGTTAGAAAATACATAGCAGAATTTCCCGATTTAAAGTATGATGGATGTGCAGTATTGTGTTTGGTTTGTAATAATCGGCTTATAATACGGAAGAAAGACAATTGTAAAAAACATGTGAACAGTGCAATACATAAACTGAACAAAAGAAATGAAATACCTTATGCAACATTCCTTTATGATTTTTTATTTATGTTGACTGCATGTAATTTGCCGCTTCGTTTAATCAGCAAACGCCCTTTTCAAGTGTTCTGGAATAAATATCTGCCAAATTATAAATTACCTGCAAGAAGAACTTTACAGAAACATTTGCCGCGTTTAAGAGAGAGGCTTGAAAATATAGCAAGAAGAGAATTGTATAATAAAAATGTGTGGATTACTGTAGATGAGACTACTGATTTAAAAAAAATAGTATAATAAACGTAATCGTACGTATTTTATCAGCCAACACATTTTCACAGCCCTATTTGTTAGCCTGTAAACGTATACAAGCATGTACTGCGGCAAATATTCGGCAAACAATAATGAACACCTTAAAGAAATTTCACATTCATAGTACTCAAGTCTGCATGCTTGTAACAGATGGTGCTGCTACTATGTTACTACTCGGACGTTTACTAAAAGTAACTTTTCCTAAATTAATACACATAACTTGTGTACTCCATGCTCTTCATTTAGATGCTGAAAATGTTTGAAGTAGTTATAAAAACGTTGATGATTGGATCCACCAAACAAGTGTTTCTTAAATCCCCTAAACGACTTAAAGAATTTGATAAAACTTGTCCAGATATTTCTGAACCACCGGAACCCATTCTTATACGATGGGGCACGTGGCTAAATGCAGCTTTTTATTACCATAAGAATTTTCACAAAGTTAAATCCCTTATAACAAAATTTAGGCCAACCGAATCCCAAGCAATCAGAGACAGTCAACATCAATTTGAAAATCCCCAAATTCTGGAAGATCTGCATACAATATATAACAATTACCATCCATTAGTAGAAGCAATTACAAAACTTCAAAACGAAAACGATTCGCTGCCCTTAGACGCATCACTATGCATAATGCAAAATGTGACCGCTCATTTGCATAGTTTAACTGACGCTGCTGGTGTACGAGCTCATCAAAAATTATTAAGTGTTTTAAAAAAAAATCCGGACTTGCATGTTTTACGAACTATTTATGACAAATGTGCAAATAGTGAGCCCTGGAATGATTTTGAACAACAGCTTCTTTCTGCCAAAATTACATCAATAGACGCCGAACGATCTTTTTCTCTATACAAAAACATTTTCTTGTCGCGAAGGACGTCATTTACAGAAGCAACCGTAGAGACGTATGCAATGATGCAGATGTACAGTTACTTCCACAACACATTACCAGGGTTATGAAATTACATATTACTAGGTAAGCACTAATTGTGTAAGAATAAGTCTAGACACGGCACTGCTACGGACACTTTCGCCGCAGTTTATAATTTACACTTAAACACCAACCGTGAACCGTATTGTATTTGATGTGAATGATCTCATTCACTGCGCACCAATTGCCAGTTCTACCGTACCGCCTATGGTATTGCCACTTTCGTCGCCGCTCTAGTTATGACATTTGTATGCGAAAAATAATATCTGCCAATGGCCTCCTCTTGCAGCTCCACAGACGTCCACTCTTTTGTTAAAATTGTCAATGATATTTTGACATAACTGAGGCTCTATCTCACCAATGACACGAATAATTTCATCTTTCAAAGCAGGAATTGGTTGTGAATTGTTTTTATAAACCCGACTTCTCACATAACCCCAAAGAAAATAGTCTAAGGGTGTCAAATCACATGATCTTGGTGGCCAATTAACATCACAATTTTTCTGTCAATTAATCAAGTGATTCGTGGGC
>JAVIWB010003128.1:0-43249 GCA_031893035.1 Dermolepida albohirtum
GAATGTATCGTGCTCTGCAATGTAAACAATATAAAATAAGTAGTTCAGTGAGATACATAGCTTTAAGAAATATTTCATATTTATTAACACCATAAAATGCAAATAGCTTTTTCCATAACCTTCAAAGAGACTTTTGTCATATGCAATTATTATAAAAACTAGTTTTGAAGGGAAAGATGAAAATATACCAAATATATTACAAACGTCAATGACAGAAAATGAATTAAAATCAACAGAATGTCAATATTAATATATTTATGTACCAAATTGAAATGCAGTTTTGATATGGAGCTTGTAGAAAACAATATTTTTCAGCATAATCATTTTAAATCTTATGGTATCTCACATAATTTATTGTTATGAGACTACATGCTGGAATTATTGTAATACCTTTTAAACATTTGATAATAAATACACCATTAAACAAATGCTTTTTCAGTTCACAGGATAGGGCGGACGGGCCGCTCCGGAAAACAAGGCCTAGCTACTACTTTTATTAATAAATCTAATGATGAATCCGTATTATTAGATTTGAAACATCTTTTGATGGAAGCGAAACAAAAGATTCCTACATTCCTTGCCGAACTATGTTCCGAAAATGAAAAGTATCTCAACTTAGGGGGTAAGAATCACTATTGTTAAATTATATTATTTTTGGTTTTCTTCTTTCGTGCAGAAACAGCATAGTATTTTGCAATATTTGTTATCATTTTTTTAACATTTGGTATTTATACTCAAGATTATGTCTATTTCGTTCGAATATTTACTTAGTCCTATTTGGTTTTCTTTTTGAATGACCAAATGAGTATTTGTGAACTACTCATTGCAACGTGATACGATTTAAATTTAAAAATGTAAGTTGCGGTAACCCAACTTGTAACATGACTTTATAATGAGGCTACTTTATGTTCCGAAAATGAAAAGTATCTCAACTTAGGGGGTAAGAACCACTGTTATTAAAATATATTAAGTTTGGTATGTAAAAGTTGTCGATTTTTTGGTTTCTTCTTTCGTGCAGAAACAGCGCGTAGTATTCTGTAATATTTGTGATCATTTTTTTTTTTTGGTATTTATACTCTAAGATTATATCTATTTTGTTCAAATATTTATATATATTGTTTAGAATAGTTGGTTCACGTGTATCAGGCACGAAATAGGACCGGAAATTAAGTTTTGAGGATTTTAATGGAAGGAGATCAAATCAAACTATCACAAAAGCTGATTTGATAAATTAAATGTGTGTTACATTTGATAAGGAACTTTTTCCAAGGGCGAGAAATTGATAGCAAATACATAAGTGCATCCAATATAGTGAATGATAATGTAAAATATCAATGTCTAACTATTAAATACAAATTGGGACCTATTTTGTTTTACAACAGTATATTGTAAGGAACAGTTTTCAAATCAAACGATTTAAACTATGAAATGTACAGTATATTTATAACCTTATTAGGCGTTAGCAGAAGTATGTTGAAGTAGATAAAAATTATTTTTATTAATAAAAAATTGTTTACTAGAAATTAATCATATAGCTCATTTTCATGTACTGAATATGCCATAGAGTTGTTCACAAATCATTTTTACTATTTTACATAATTGGAATTGATTTTAGCCTCTTTTCAATTAAAACTTCTTTTCATTAGTGCTTTTACAATTTCATCGTTTCAAGTATAAGTTGGTTTACCACGTTTTTTCATTACGATCTCCGACTTTCAAACCTATTTCTTTTCTCATGTTATTCATGTGATAGCGCCCAGTTGTTTTTGCTGAATTTTATCTAGCACCTATATTACAATAATTTGCTCGTATAGGGTATTGTTCCTTAATTTTTCATTCAATTTCCTGTAATTTGCTTTTTAACCTGTCATTCAGTATCCATTCAGCTTTACAACTGTACAAGTTGATGACATATTCATTGTTAACAAATATTCTACTTTTGTTACTATGGATTCTTTCATTGATAAATGTGATTATTACTTATTCATAGTTCTAAATCACATATTAATATCCGATAGTTACTAATATGATTTAGCTCTTCGCACTTTAGTGAAATAGTGTTTTTTTTTTTTCATAGAAAATGATCAATGCTAATTTTCATTTAATTTTCTACAAAGTTTTTTTTTTGATATAATTTTATAAATCTCTTTCACTGTGATGCTAATATTACCAAGTTATCTGCATGCATTTGTTTTCATCTATAAACATATTTAAGGTTTCTCGGCAATCCGGTTTCCTTTAGTTTTATCCTTGTAACATATATTTCGTCCACAAATACAATGAAGAATGAAGGATTCAGTACTCCACCCTAAACAACTGACATTTATAATAATCTGAACAGTTATCCCTTACTTTTTATGTAATTTTTGGTACTAACATCTAAACCCATTATTACATTTAGCAATTTGCCGTCTACTTCTTTGTTTCAATATGCTCCATATTGTCTGACATTTGCAAGGATCACAAAACTGGCATATCTTTTTATCAGCTCCAATTACGCTGTATGCATATTCTGAAGTACGTGGTAATAAGTCTGTATATAATTAGCGCCTTTAATAGTGTTATATTTTCAAAATTTAGCAAATGTATAAATATTCAAATGCACTGAAGTGTTTTTGGGTTAGCGTCTTTTTCAATTTAAATATGTATTTTATTTGTTTAGGTTTATATATAACATTTATTTGCAAATATTTTCAAAGTGTATTACCAAACACATTCTGTTTTAGATGAACGAGGTTGTAGTTATTGTGGCGGTTTAGGTCATAGAATTACGGACTGTCCGAAATTGGAAGCACTACAAAACAAACAAGCGTCGAACATTGGACGTAGAGATTATCTGGCAAATACAGCTGCAGATTATTAAATTTTATTTAGCATTTGTAAAAATATAATAAATTTATATAAATAAAATTTATTTTATTATCAGCAAAGAGATGTCTTGCTTTTCTTAATTTATTAGTTTGTAGGGGTGGCTAAAGCTTGAAAATTGTAATTTGGAAGCAAATGTGACACATTAACATGAAGGTAACAGTAATGTAGAATCTTTAAACATCTATAATTATAAATACTTAAACAAGCAAAAAATAAAATACAAATACCAATATGATATTTAACTTATTAATGAAACGGAAATAACGAGAAATCATTTAAAAAATGTAATGTTTAAATAAAAATTGCCGTGGACGAAAACTATGAGTAGAATCACATACTTGACTAAAGATAAACATATAAAAATAGGATGTGAAATTAAGGTGAAATAAATTTCAGCGGTTATTTAAAATTTTGAAAAAATCTTGAAGGCAAATGAGATTTAGTTAATGTAAATTGGAAGCACTAAAATAAATGTTCCAAAATTATTACAAATAAAAACTATTGCCTATTATACCTAGTCAAGCCATAAATACTGGTACACTGAAAAATCAATACGAAATGGATGCGCCCAATGTTACATTCGTAATGAGTGCGTTCTGTTGTGTACCGGTATTTATGACTTGACTAGGTACAAGTACAATATTGTCGAAATGATAATGTATTGATCAAGACCTTTTTCACAGATGAAGCTTGGTTTCACTTATCTGGCTATATAGATTCACAAAATTATCAATCTTGTTCGACACAAAATCCACATACTTTCATTGAAATTAGATTATATCCTATTAAGATGTCTGTTTGTGTTTGTGCGCATGCGTGCATGGGTGTTTATAAAAAAATATAGTTGTAGGAATTTCCAAACTGACAGTATATTGAGTTAATTAATATAAAAACGGAGTATTTTAGTGCCGAAAAAGATAACTGGTAGACCTCCAACATTGAATAAAATCTTGACATACATAAATAATAATCGTGAACTACCAAGAACAGTTGCAGTATATTAATATGTCTAAATATAATTCTGTTTTATACTGCACACACCACAAATAAACCAGAAGCAGTATTTTTACTGAAAATGATGATATAATGTGGAGACGCCTATAAATAGAAAATATTTCATTATATAAATCCCAGTATAAACCGATTTTCTATTTAGACGAAATTTGGTTGAACAAGGGTCATACCAGGAAGAAAGTACAGATTGATGCAAATGTTTTAAGCTGAAGATAGGCCTTTGTGTATGCCACATCATTATAAAGTCCATTTGGAAAAGGATGTCAATTTATAATATTATGTTTTCCCAGTTTAGATGGCTTCATAGAAAATGGTTTGTTAGTGTTTGAAAGGAAAAAAACATCTGACTATTATGAGGAACTGAACGTTACAGTGTTTAAGGAACGATTCACTAAGATATTATCTTTTTTAACAGATAATGTTGTCATGGTTATGGGTAATGCATCATAGCCCCAAGGTTGAAAAGACAACATCATCATGGAAATAAGTGGACATACAAAATTGGTTATGAAACGAAGATATAAAGTATGAATTATTCAATTTAGTAAAAATAGTCAAAAGTAAATGCAATTCATATCTATTTGATGAAATGGCAAAAACAGAAAATAAGACTGTTCTTTGTTTATTTCAATACCACACTGAGCTGAATCGGATGGATCGCGAAAAATTAAATGAAGTTAAGAAACTTTTACATAATGCTGTCAATAACATAACAGCAACAACTTGGCAAAACAGCCTAAATCCTGTTATCAGTGAAGGCATATGTGTAAAGGGTCTTGATGGAATTATTGATGAAGTTATAGAACCATCCATAATTTCTGTTGGAAATGATAGTGATGGTGATAATTCAGTTTCCTCATCACCATCAGTATGAATTCGAAAATCATAAAATTGTTTATAAGATTAGATATTTTTCTTATTAACTTTAATTAATCGTAATAAATTGTTACGGTTGTAAAATTTAAGCTATTTCCTACTATATTCATTCTTTTTTGTATTGCAAATATTAGATAAAATAAATTGATACATAAATTAATTTGCTAAACCAACTCCTATTCCCCAGTGGTTAACAAAAAAATTGTAGTAATTTAACTTAAGAGTGAAATGCTTCAAGATTACATAAGCAGTTGCTTAAAGTTCGGCAAGAAATATTGCAGATCCTTATTTAAAACATATATATTAGATGAAATATAGAAATAGTCCGTGAAATGTTATTGCTTTTAATTACTATTATTAATTAACACTAGGTATTACTATTTATACGTAATGTATCTATAACGACGTATTATTACAAAATTACATGTATTTTAAACAAATATTTACGCACACAAACAAGAATTTTAATGCATGGATTATGTAAGAATATTACTGATTTATTTATTTTTCTATTCTACTTTACCATCATGTATTATACTACTGCATTTGCAAGTAGTAGGTACCGGCTTTGTATTTTATACATGTTTTCAAATTTAATTTTACCGCGTAAAATTTAATTTCAGGATTTTGTAGGTAGTAGATTGAAACACCGCGGAATGTTTTTGAAAATTTGAACACAATTTATTGTTATTAATAATTTCATTAGAAAAAGAAACATGGACGTATTTAGTAAAATTTATCTTTAAATTTGTCAATTTCATATATTGTAAATATGTTACATTATGCTAAATATAAATAAACTTAATGATATCTAGTAAATACATTTAATATAGATTTGAATAAATTTTATTATAATACGAATAATCTATAAAATCAATAAGCAACGCCACAGAGATACTAAGAACAGGTAAAGTTAAAATATTTTTACAATTTTGATTGCCTTGTACAAAAAATAATAACTAATTAAAAATGAACACAAACAATTCTAAAAAAGCTTCTGCTTGATATTCGTTATTTTTAGCAATGCATATTTGTCTTGTCACTATGCTCTATATATATATATATATATATAACGTATTTATTTATGCATTTTATAAATTTAACTTATTTACTTCAAACTAATTTATTTGTAAATTTTATATATTAAAAATATTTTTAAATCTATAAATATTCACTATAAAACTAAAATTACTATACAAGTGCGTATTTGTCCCAACGCTAGAAGTTGGTAACGAATATCAAGAAGAAGTTCTAGAATTGTTTGAGTCTGCTTTTGATTAAAGTAAGCTTCGAAACACAAACAACGAAAATGAGTTGTCCATTAGATAACGATAGCCTTGCAAAATTGAAAGGTTTTGTTGACATATGTATTGCAAAACCAGAAATACTTCAACTTCCAGAATTAAATTTTTTCACTAACTACATCGAATCGCTTGGAGGTAAAATTCCTCAGCCAATGAATAAAGGTGAAGAGAAAGTATCACCCGAGCCTCCAGAGCCCGCAGTAGAAGATGTAGAAGACATGGAATCAGATCCAGAATCTGTTTTAGAATTTGACTTAACTGGCTGTATTGAACCCGACGAAATTGACGAACAATTGCAAGTCATGGGTGATTCTGAAAAAGAAATTACTCAAGAGGAGGAAGATCAAGCTGATGAAAAAAGAATTGAAGCTATGAGTCAATTTTCTGAAGGAGATTTTGAAAAAGCTGTTGTGTTATATAGTGATGCTATAAAACTGAATCCTAATTCAGCCCTATTATTTTCTAAACGAGGTCAAGTATTTCTAAAGCTTTCAAAACCAAATGCTTGTATAAAGGATTGCAGTAGAGCTTTAGAATTAAATTGTGATTCTGCACCTGCCTATAAATTTAGAGGTAGAGCTTATAGATTATTGGGTGAATGGGAAAAATCAGCACAAGATCTGAGACAAGCAGTAAAAATTGACTATGATGAACAATCGGATGAATGGTTAAAAGAAGTGCAACCAATTGCTCATAAAATCGAACAGCATAAATTAAAACAAGAACGTAAACAACTTGAAAAAGATGAAAAACTACGTCAAGAAAAGATTCGTAAAGCTAAAGAAGCACATGCTAAAGCTGCAAGTGAACAACAACAACAGGGACAACCAGAAATGGGTGATATTTATAAGTTGTTGCAAGATCCTGAAATTATGACTGCATTTCAGGTAATTTGACTGAATTAGCACTTAGAATTTCATAAATGAAATATGTTAATAATTAAATGTCTGAAATGTATCTATTTTTCCCAAGTTATTATTTTTTTATTATTTTTAGGATCCTGATGTAGCTGCAGCTTTCCAAGACATATCTTCTAATCCGGCAAACTTTATTAAATATCAAAATAACCCTAAAATAAAGTCTGTGCTAGAGAAACTATCCTCAAAGATAGGTCCAAACTTTCCAGGTTTTCCTGGAGCTGGTGCTTTTCCTTCTGAGTTTCCTGGAGCTAACACAACCACAAATACACCAACATCTGCAGATGATGATGCGTTGGATTAATTTACATCTAATGATTACGAATATATATATAATATTCTTGCATTTTAAGGATATATTCACATGCATATATATTTGGAAAAAGGCTGATTACATTCTATTTTATGTTAGAACATACACTTGTTACTGTTATTTTGTATACTAGTTCTTAAATACATGCAATAAAGTTAATGGTTTTTTTTTTAATATTTTGTAATTATCCTGGTCAGTACAAGTTGGATTTGGTAATCAGATATGATAATTTTATGGATGATTTAAAATTTTAAGGTTAGTGTTTGATATTGAGTAATATTTAATAATGTTATAATCTATAAGGTTGTCACAGATATAGTTAAATTACTTTCAATGGTATAATAAAGTCACAGTTATACTTATTGTTCCTGTCGAATACTGAATTACAAAAATATAAGAAAAAACGCATGAATATAATAATCGAAACTTTATTGCTTAACAGGTCGGGACCTAATTACGAGACAACGTGATTAATATTTCCATAGATATAAAAAAAATAACTACATTAATGAAAGTAGTTAATTCTATTGATTAACAAAAGAAAATTGGAGTCAGTAAAAAGAAATAAAAATATAACTATTAAAAAGTATTAGCTTAGTAATTTTATTAGCGATATCGCACATTATATAGATTACACAGTTGGTTAGAGACACAAGTAGTCTAACAGAGAACATGAAATGGTATTTTTTGCGTTATGTTATCAATGATGTCCATCAGAAACCTCACGCAGAAGAGGTCTCGTCGAGAAGACAACGAAGGCATACCATGCTTCGGCAGCCTCAAACCAACATTCTTATAGATATTAGATAAGGAAACAGATGAATCTTGGTAAGAGGAAAACCAAACACTATAACCGAGACGTAGTGCAATCACCTAAAATTTATAGTCGCATTCGATTGGTTTCCCTCTAATGTACGAATGGACTATCATCACATGTTGCTGCGAATTTGGTCAATTTACTTTAAAGCAAGTTGAATAAAGATCTCATCTTGGCATATTTGTCCGATGTAAAGATCATTGTTATTGTGTCCCATGCCTAGAGATATGTTCATTTATGATAGTGTTAGAAGCATTATTTTTATTTTCCCAAATTAAATCTTTTTGGGACTGTTGTATATCCTTTTAAAATTATCACGCCCGGAAACATTTCATTTCCATTTTTCATTTAGCCAGCCCATCTTGGATATTCTTTTGAGAAGCATACGTAATCAACACATTTATTTCTTCCCTATCATAGAAATATTCAAGAGTTGGTTATGTAGTATGCTCTTGCAAAGGGCTAGTGGAATTATTCCAAGTATCCGGCTCAGCAAATAAATCTTCTTTTCTATGACGTAATCTTGAATTGTTAACATGTGGGGTCTCACATAGTTGTGATTCGTTGTCAACAGATACGTCTACAGTTGTTTCAGGATAGTGTTCTGGTAATCATATACATTTTGAATAACTATTGTTTCTCAGCTGACAACCCGGAAGGTTATTTCAGTATAATTTTCATCTCTGGAACTGTTTCAATAACATTTTCATTGACGTTTTCGAGAATAAATAAAATAGTTCTTCAGGAGGAGTAGAAGTGCATCGGGATTTTGCAGTTCTTCTAATAATTCATAGTCTTTCAATGGCCTTCTACAATAAGAGAAATATCAATTATTATAGAAACTTCGGTAGCGTATATTACTACAGTTTTTTTAAAAGAACAGTAGGTTTGCTAACGTTCTAGCGATACAGAATAATTTAGAACATAGAATAATGTGGAGTATATTATTAATATATACTACGAGAACAGCACTAGAATTACAAGTAATATACAATAATAATTATGATTGAAGAAATTCCATAAGTTAGTAGGACAATTTTTAATATCATGCTCAATCGTGACAAAATTATTGTAAGGCGACTGAATTCATTATAGAATAGCTGATTTCCATGAACAGTAGTATTTCTTGCTATACCAACGTTAATTATAGTTATAAATTAGTTAAAAATTTCTGCGTTGGAGCGAGAGTCGAACCTGCATCTGCTACTTGCTAGACCTGCCTCACAAATTAGGCCACCAAGTAGTAGAGTTACGAATCATTTAATATGTCATGCATTTTGTAATTATAATCAACGGTGGTATAGCAAAAAATATTAATTTTCATTAATTTACCATCGTGAAGATCTTGATTATATATAATTATTAACATCAAAACCTGACTGCGCAGTATAAGTATTAAATCTGTTCCATAATGCAATTTATGGCATAATAGGTAATATCTCTTACCTTTAATTTAGTTCTAAAGGCAATTGTATATGGTCGCTTTAATTAGTTGATTTGAAAAAAGAAGATAACTATATTATTATTTAATGTTTGCACGTGGTGGTCAGTAAATTTATTACAAGCCCATGTCCGGCTAGCTTAGACTCTACAATAATTACAAATCAAAGTTGAAAGAGTAAGTAACTAATAGTAGTTTAAAAATCCACGACGTGTGCCAAACTGCAAGAAAGATTATTAACAGAAATACAAAAACAAAACTGACCTGAAGATTTTATTTACTAATTTAAAACAAACGAATTCTTAAAGCTTGAATATATCAAAACGAAAATAATTAATAAAAGCAAAAGCAATAGATAAGATAAAGCAAAATATAAGCAATTTAAATGCTATAATAAAGTAATATGCATATATTACTTTAGAGCTCGATTTATTTTTATTACGGCGTTTTCAATTGCTTATATTTTGCTTTATTTTATCTATTCCTTTCGATTTTATTAATTATTTTTACTTTAATATAAACAATATATATATATATATATATATATATTATGTTTTAAAAAGTGTATGTTTCTAATGTACAGGGTGTTTCAAAAAGAATATACGTATTTCAAATGCATATACATATAGTATTTATTAAACTTTAAGACACACGAATATGAAACTTTACACACATATTTACGAACCTCTCAAGTTTAGATTACAGATGTACAATATGTCCTCCATCAGCGACACGAACAATATCACATCGATACTCAAATTCCTCCCATACGCCTGCAAGCATGTCCTTCGTCACTGATGTTATGGCAGTACGGATCCGGTTCTTCAACTCTTCCAGGTTCTGTGAGAGTGGTGGTACATAAACGTTGTCTTTAACGAAACCCCACAGGAAGGAGTCACAGGGTGTCAAATCCGGTGACCGTGGAGCCCAGCTGAGACAGTTGCTAGCTCCTTGACGACCAATCCAACGGTTCGGTAGAGTTTCATTCAGATACTCACGCACTTGGCGACTCCAGTGAGGGGGTGCCCCGTCTTGTTAAAAAATGAAGTTGTCTTCGTGCAGCTTCGGATACAACCAGTTTTGTAACATAGCGAGATACTGCTGACCGTTAACCGCGTTTCTATCAAAGAAGACTGGGCTGTAAACAGATGATCGGGATATCGCACAAAACACATTGATTTTAGGCGAATCTCGTACATGTTCAATGGCTGCATGTGGGTTCTGTAGACCCCAAACATTGTGTTTGTTTACCAGACTACTAACATGGAAAGTCGCTTCATCATTGAACACGATGCGTTGTGCGAAAGTGTTATTGTCAATAGCATCATGAATCTCGTTACAAAATGCCACACGTTTCCGTTTGTCATCAGGACGCAGAGTTTGTAACAACTGTAATTTGTACGGCTTCATAACCAACCGACATCTCAAAACACGCCAAATTATTGTTGTAGGTAGTTGTAACTCCCGACTGGCACGACGAGTTGATTTTGAGGGATTACATTTTAAAGCAGTTTGAATTCGTGCAACATTTTCTTCAGAAACACGAGGGCGACCAGGACTCTTTCCTTTACATACACATCCTGTATCTACAAACTGTCGATACCATCTGCGAATGTTCCACCCATTCGGAGGGTCGATTTGATAGTTCAACCTGGAACGTCTTTGCACTGTAATTACAGAATTGCACGCAAACTCGAGAACACAAAATGATTTCTGCTGCGGAGTAGCCATTTTAAACATATGGCGGTTACCAAGAAAAACAGAAGACAACTGACATCTAGCGGATATTAAATAAACTAGTATTCGTATTCGTTTCTCCAATAGCCGAGTCGAGGCGCAGCGATCGATAGTTTGGACAAAATAATACTTTGTAATCCGTATATTCTTTTTGAAACACACTGTATATTAAAATGTAATTTTTTTAAATGATGTATATATGTTTTATATATTTATAAAATAATATTGTAAAATACATTAATTTATACTTATTGTATATTTAAAGACTTTTTACTTTTGCTATTGTAAATTATTTTGTTTTATTTGGTTAGCTCAATATTTTATTAGATAAGCAATGAGTCTGTCTCTAAGGCATAGTATTCGGCATAACTACAAAGTAAGCAGGCAAGAATTTTTGTATACGTATTCTGGACCGAAATCAAACCTTTATTTATTTTATTTTAATATGCATTTGTAATTTATTATATTAATAATAAAAAAATTATTAAGATATACATCTCAATAATTCTTTTTCCGAATATATTCTACTTTTTTATAAGCATTAATTTGATTTTTCATTACTCAAATGCTTATTATGACTCTATATATGATATGTTGCTAAATAATTTTCATATAATACATATTATTGATTAATTCTCTTCATACTTATTTTAAATTATAACAATATATAAGATTAGAATAATAACAATTAGCATCGAACGATACTCGATGTACTTGCGTATGTAATGTGTGTTCTTGACCAGGACGTTATACATAAAAGAAAGATGAAAAGGTTCAAAAAATTGTGGAAATTTTGTCCTATACGAATGCCCACAAAAGAAGATATAGAAAAAATTACGAAATGGAAGATGAAAGGCTGTATAGAAAAATAAATGGACAATAATTGTTAAGTTCTAAAAAGGGTTCAAAGGCAGATCATGAAAATGTTCCACAACGATTTGGAACATACCATTTTTAAAAGGTGTATATGTGGTATGAGACAACTTACCAAAAACAACGTTGAACTCACTGGAAATCTTATTATAAGGATGGAAATATTGTGTACTATTTCGATGCATTTGATAATTCGAGGCCACCTAAGGAATCAATAAACTATTTTAAGAATTACAACCATGAGCATTTTCAACGATTCGATGATCTAAATTGTGGATTATGTCTAAATTTTTTATATAGCAAGACACTCAATGGTTAAAGATCAAATATTTTGTGAACTTTGAAAAGTACGAGTAACATTATGTTACCGCCTAGCCAATACTACTGTGTTTTGCTTCCCCTAACTGGTAGTGGTAAGAAAATTATATAATTATTATCTACATTACGATGGAAACACCAATTCGAAGGACATATTGAAAATTTTAAAGCAATTCATAAGTGGACTAGATCTAATTTTTGTAATAGGTCATCAAAGTATTGAATTTTTACAGAAATATTTTAGAAATAGAATTATTAATTTGGAGAATGTTCAAAATGTAATAATTTTAAACAAAATTAATATTAATTGTTGGATGTATAATTAAAATGTTTATCTGAAAGATTTTCATGGACGATTACCTCGTTGGCAATTGCGTTTGATGCCTCATGACTACGAAGTGATACATCGTAGGGGTATTGAAAATACCGCTCCAGATTTTCTGTCACGTAGCTCGCAGGTAGTAGTTGATGTTATTAGCACTCGCCCCTTTGATGTTGAAGACAAATGGTTCATCCATCTGTTTAGTAAAATTCAGAGTTATCCACAGTGCCTTCTTTTATGGCGCATTGAGCATGACCGATTGTGGAAACACGTTCGGGCACGCATTTCGAGGAAGTATTATTAGCTCAAGTTACGTGCCTATGTTGACTCTTTCATTCGTGATTGTGCAGTATGTCTTAGCACAAAACACGAACAAGGGGCTGGGCATTTGTTGAGAAAAGTCATAACCGCATCCGTACCTTGGCAAATTGTAAGCGCTGATCTGATGGGACCCTTGCCTCCATCGAGCAAAGGTTATGCTTGTAAAGGGTTTTCCAATAGGGACTTGACAACTTTTAATTCAATTTGTGAACGCACCCTTTCACTAATTATCGAACTGTCACTGTCAATTTATTCAGTAAACTTAACATTTTCATCATGGTAAAGTACACGAACGAACAACGTCTGCAAATTATAAAAATTTACTACAGAAATTCGGAGTTGGTGACCGCTACTTTAAGAGCGTTAACTTCGATTTTCGGTCGTAATTCTCGCCCTAGTAAACAGGCAGTAACAAGTTTAGTGCAAACATTTGAGTCTACATATTCGTTGTGTGATGTTGCCGTGCCAGTTAGACAACGGGTTGGTCGAAGTGTCGAAAATGTCGCTGCCGATGAAACGTCCGTAACAAATGATCCAAATCAGTCAATTCCACGGCGTTCTCAAGAGCTGGGCATCGCCCAGACCACTTTATGGGGAATTTTGCGTAAGGATCTTGGTTTACACTCATACAAGATCAAGCTGACTCAAGAATTGAAGCCGATGGACTATTTGAAGCGACGTACGTTCTCCGAAAGGGCTCTGGAAAAGATGCGCCAAGATAATCAATTTCATCGCAAAATCATTTTAAGTTACGAAGCTCATTTTTGGCTCATTGGGTTCGTCAATAAGCAAACTATGCGTTATTGGTCGGGTGAAAATCCACATGTGCTTCATGAAACACCACTTCATCCACAAAAAATAACTGTTTGGTGCGGTTTGCATGCCGGCGGCGTCATAGGGCCATATTTTTTTGTCAACGATAATGATCGTCACGTTACTGTGAATGGTAATCGTTATCGCACCATGATTACCGATTATTTTTGTCCCGAACTAGAAGATATGGACTTGGACAACATGTGGTTTCAGCAGGACGGTGCCACAAGCCACACAGCACACGTTACAATCGATTTATTGAAGAGTAAGTTTGATGAGCGTGTTATCTCAAGAAATGGATCAGTCGATTGGCCGCCTCGTTCGTGCGATTTAACGCCTCTAGATTTTTTTCTTTGGGGCTACGTCAAGTCATTGGTCTATGCCAATAAGCCGACAACGTTGGAAGAGCTCAGAGCCAACATTGAACGCGAATTGTGGGGGCGAGTCATCGAAAATTGGGTCCAACAAATCGACCGCTGCAAACGTGCCCGCGGTGGCCATATGAACGAAGTCGAGTTCCATTCTTAATGTTTTGATTGTACTTCAAACCGATAATAAAGTTTTTGAAATATCTCAAATGGTCTGCATTTTATTTTGAAAAAAGTTGTCAAGTCCTTATTGGAAAACCTTCTATTTTAGTGATTTACGACACGTTTAGAAAATTCACCTTGCCGTTTCCTCTTCGTATACATAATGCCAAAAGTGTCACGTATATTTTGGAGGATTACGTATTTCTAGTGTTCGACGCTCCCGCTTCTTTGATCGTAGATAATGGCGGGCAATTTCGCAATAAACTCATGCAGGATTTAGTGAACGTTACCATGTAAATATAGTATTTACAGCTAATTATTATACTCAGAGCAATCGGACTGAACGAATAAATAAATAATAAACAATCACCTAATCTGAGATAATCTTCTATAGAAGATTAGATCTGCTATACATTCATCGGATCACGAGGTAAATGACGTGACACCGAACATTGTCAATTTTGGTATGGAACTCTCGATTGACGGTGGAGAAATAACTTTTGTGCCTCCCGAACACGAGGCAATTTTAGTCGACGAGACGAAGCGCGCTTTTCTTAGACTGCATAATCTCAGTGCTCACATATATAGCCTTTGTAGAAGTATAGAACCTTTTCATCTACATCAACTGGTCTGGAGGCGAAATTTTGTTTTATGGGAGTGTTTGAGGCGAAGTTGGCAAATAAGTTTATAGGACTTTTTACTACAACACAGGTTGTGTCGCCTTGGACATACTAGTTTACTGATAATGATGGCCGAACTTTCGCCATCCACCGGTCATCGAATACTGTCTCCGGTTTCCTTTTCGATGACGACTTCGATGTGTGATTCTGAACTTCGACTTGTTTTGATTTACCTTAGTTTATAGACACGTTCAAACTGTTGTTACACTCTCTATATATAATAATTTCTTATATCGTTTTTAAGATTAATTTATTTAATTTAAAATACAATTCGATCTTGAATTCCTAAATTATTATACTGTCATTATTTGTCCGGTACTCGTACATATATTCAGATGCAGAGTCCTTTTGTGTTAGTCACGTACAAATGGTCAAGGCTGCAATAAACACCGAAATCAGGTACCAAAGACTGTACTTGAAGATATCAACTTTTCACTGACTCATATTCGATATCAATTCAGTTACATTGATTTCTAAATGCAATTCGCGATTCAAATACCAATCCCGATTTTCTTTCTTTTACACAGAATACACGTCTACTATTCTGTGTAGATAATTTGATTAATGCTTATATTGAAATTAAGATCACAATTTTAATTTCAGTACTAATTTGTTTCCCACCAGTTTAGCGTGCCTATTCTTTCGTGTCATTGGTCCGTTCAAACATGACACGCACACATAGCCCCTCAGCCTAAGGGTTCCTTATAAAGCCACAGTTTGTAAGAGAACAACCTTCTTCGCTTTTCTAACGTCATCCAGACTACACGCGTCTTTCACGTGTTTGTGCCGCGAACCTTTATTCGCGCTTCTTGTGACCTCGTGTTTAATTTCGCGGACCCGGAATATAAGCACAGCAGCCTGATCCAGGATGTATACATATACACAAACACGCAAATACACGCATCGCCCGATGCACATTCTAATCTAACTCTTTGTATATTTTATTAAACAGCTAAATATCGTTAGATTTATCTTTTATTACAGCTTTGCTATTACGTTTATCATATTTTATTTGTTGCTCTCGTTCTTGTTAACTATCTCTATTTAACACATTCAAGCTTTAAGAATTAATTTAACTTGTGAATAAAATTTTAAAGGCATTCCTGTCGTTTTATTTCCACTAATAATCTTTCTTTCAGCTTAGCACACGTCCTGGACTTTTGATGCTCATTGTACACAACTGCTAATTATTAACTCCTTACATTAACATTGAATTAACCGTCATTCATTTTCATTTTCTTCAAAGGAGGAGGTAATACTGTATGGAGTAAATTTAAGTACAGTTTAGTCATTTGCTAGATTATGCAAATTTGTAACTAAAAACATTGTTAACTGACAAATTTGAAAATTTCCGTAAAATTTATTATACATCCCATTTCTTGGAGTTCGATTTTAATACTTACAAAAGTTGAGTTGAAACTGCTCGCAGATGTATCATTTTATTAAAAAAATATAAGGGCCGGGTTAGCATATATGTATAACGTTAAGATATGTGGCAGCAAATAATAAATATTTAAAAATTATGATGCGATTTCTTCAACTTCGTTTTTAGTCTATCGGGACGCAATAAACTTGTATGGATGGGTCATGTCTCAGAGTTTACCGTACAGTGGTTTCCACTGGTTATCCGAAGTTGAAATTGAAAATTTAAATGCTTTAACGTTCGCGGACGATTCAGATATTGGTTACTTTAAAGAAGATAGATATTTAGTACCTAGAAGTTTTAATGATTTACCTTTTCTTCCTGAGAACATAGTTCCTCCTACTTCCAAATTCTGAAATAAAAAGCTTATTCCGAATTTAAATAATAAAGAGAAATACGTCGTACATTACAGAAATTTAAAGCAGAATTTGGACGAAGGGCTCAAACTTAAGAAAATTCATCGCGTCTTGGAGTTTAAACAATCCAATTGCCTACAAAATTATATTGACTTAAAATCGGCTTTCCTAAATTATCTAAAAATGAGTTTGAGAAAGATTTTTTTTTAAACTTATGAATAATTCTGTTTTCGGGAAAATTTTGGAAAATTGAGACAAGTGCGTTGTGTCAACTTAATTAGTCGTTAGGAGGATCGATGAAGAAAGCGAGGTGCCCGTGGTTTAATAGCTAAAGTAAATTTTAAAAACATTAGCATTGGTGTCACAGTGGTGTACGGTAAATCAATTTACGTAGATTTTTCTGTTTTAGATCTTTCGGAAACGTTAATATAGGGTAGTTTGACAAGTAGTGAGAATGGAGAAGAAAAACGAATTTTTTAAATACAAAATAATTTTTATTTTTCAATATTTTCTCCTAAAAGAGCAATACATTTATTCCAACGGTGCTCCAATGCCCTTATGCCACCTCTAAAATGCGATTCCGGAAGGCTTGTAAAATACTCATTTACGAAGATGATAAGCTCGTCGTTAGACGAAAACTTCTTTCCACCTAGTGCCGTTTTCAATTTTGGAAAAAGGTGGAAGTCGGCAGGGGCTAGATTCAGCGAATAAGGCGCATGCGGTACTAATTGGAAATGCAACTCGTGGATTTTGGACATCGCAACTGTGCTGGTATGCGAGGGACTGTTGTCTTGGTGAAGCAGAATCTTTTTCTTTGCCATTCCTGGCCGTTTAGCACGAATCTGAACATTTAATTTTTGTAGAAGTTCTGCATAATATTGTCTGTTTATTGTAGCACATTTCTGAAGGTAATCAATGAGCAAAATGCCCTTTGAATTCCAAAAAATTGATGCCATCATCTTGTTTGCCGATAAAGTGGTTTTCGCTTTCTTTGGAGGTGCAGAACCACGTTATAACCATTGTTTCGACTGCTGTTTAGTTTCGGGTGTACTGTAGTATATCGCAAGTAACAAATCGCCTACAAAAATCAACCGGATTCCGTTTATAAAGGTCCAAACACTCATTGGAAATGCGCAAACGAGTGAACTTTTGATCAGTCGTAAGCAATCGCGGCACCCATCTTGCCGAAAGATTGGAAAGGCCAAATTCTTTCGTTAAAATGTAGTGTACGCGTTCTGTTGAAATGTTTACCATGTCTGCTATCTCTCTCACTTTGAGTCGTCGATCTTGCGTAATAATATTATGGATTTTTATAATCATTTCCTTAGAAGTCACGATTTTTGGTGCTCCAGAGCGCGCTTCATCAACACAGCTTGTTCTACCACGTTTAAATTCATTTACCCATCTACTTATTGTGGCGGATGATGGAGCAGGTTTACCTAATGTTTCCCGTAACTCATCTTTTATTTCGGTAGCTTTCATACTGTTACACTCTCTATATATAATAATTTCTTATATCGTTTTTAAAATTAATTTATTTAATTTAAAATACAATTCGATCTTGAATTCCTAAATTATTATACTGTCATTATTTGTCCGGTCCTCGTATATATATATTCAGGTGCAGAGTCCTTTTGTGTTAGTCACGTACAAATGGTCAAGGCTGCAATAAACACCGAAATCAGGTACCAAAGACTGTACTTGAAGTTACCAATTTTTCACTGACTCACATTCGATACCAATTCAGTTATATTGATTTCTAAATGCAATTCGCAATTTAAATACCAATCCCGATTTTCTTTCTTTTACACAGAATACACGTCTACTATTCTGTATAGATGATTTGCTTAATGCTTATATTGAAATTAAAATCACAATTTTAATGTATGCTAATTTGTTTCCTGCCAAGTGGTAGCGTGCCTGTCCTTGTTTGCTGTGGGTTAATTCAGACATGACTAATACCCCCTCAGTTATGGGGTCGGTTCCTTATAAAGCCATAGCTGTAAGAGAACAACCCTCTTCGCCTTCTGTCGTCATCCAGACTACACACGTCCTTCACGTGTTTGTGCCGCGAACCGTTATTCGCACTTTCTGTGACCTCGTGTTTAATTTCGCGTCCGCGGAATATACACAGCATCCTGATCCAGGATATATACATATACACTAACACGCAAGTACACGCATCGCCTGATGCACATTTTAATCTAACTCTTTTTATATTTTATTGAACAGCTAAATATCGTTAGACTTATCTTTTATTACAGTTTTGATATTGCGTTTATCATATTTTATTTGTTGCTCTCGTTCTTATTAATTATCTTTATTTAACACATTCAAGCTTTAAGAATTGATTTAGCTTGTGAATAAAATTTTAAAGGCATTCCTGTCGTTTTATTTCCACTAATAATCTTTCTTTCAGCTTATCACACGATGAGACTTTTGATGCTCATTGTACACAACTACTAATTATTAACTCCTCACATTACATTCAATTATATTACTTTCTTTTTTTTTTTATTTGCATTTATTACAGCGCTTTAGCTAGCCGAACACGCGCTCGTAATAAATTGACTAACCAACACGTGCAAATAAATACTCTCTATTAAATAATATCCCTACTATTATTTATTAAAACAAAGGAGGTAATAAATCATCCACACCCACATAACAAACCGCACATTCACTCATTTTATTTTAACAAAGGAGGAGGTAATAATACCCTTAATTACGAAGTATTTAATCACCGCACGATACTCTGCTTTTTCCATTTTAACAAAACGACGTGTTGCTTCTTTTTCAATCAGCTGTCAAAAATAAACTAATCAACCGATTTATCTAAATATCGGAATGTAATCATATAAATAGGCAATCTAAATTACAGTGCATTTGTTTTACCAATTAGAGCGCCACCTATCTGTCATTCTCACTACTTGTCAAACTATCCTCGTATTAAATATTTCTAAATTTAATACATCACACTTTTCGGTTGATAATGTTTACAACGTGCCTCTCTGAAACAAGTCGGTTCTAGACCCAATGAAAGATGATAACGCCGGCAAGTTAATGAGTAAATTTGTTGGTTTAGTGTTTAGATGCCAAAAATTACATGAGATTTCTTCCGTTTAACAAAATAAATTAGCATATCACCTTACGATGATAAACGGTGAATTCATAGCGTACATACATACCTTAACTTGGATTCATCATGACATCGATGTGGAGCTGGCGTGTTAAGAGGTAAATATCATATTATTAGTATTATGAATTAATTAATATTGTCTTGTATAGAATATCCAGCAACACCTATGAGCCTGAACTGAAAGTACCTTTCTCCACCATTTCAGTTTCAGGTAAATCCCTCCAATTTTTTATTTATTAAATAGAATGCAGTTTTACATTTCTATTTGTGCTGTAAAGTTGTGCTAATCAAAAATGGTATATGGTATATAGATTCTGTACTTTTTAAAATTTATTTTTTATTATAGTTAATACTGAGAATGATGATACCATTACAATTTCAGCGAATCTATCGACAATGCCCTATAAATTAATGAAGAAACGATTGTTCGAAAAAAGCTGCTTATTAGGCAATCGCCTAAGTCCAGCTACCGGTTATATGCCCATCATTCAAATTCGAATACTATCATAGTATCCTCTTCACAACGGATGAGTGGGAACAATTTTGAAAGAGTAAGGGTTTTAGTCCGAATCATCAAATGGAATCTAGCGTGAATAAAAACATACGATTGGTTTGCCTTTAAAGGCGAAATCAACAAATTGTTTTATATTAAGATACATACAACAACATATATATTACTAAATCAAAAATTAGCTGTTGTAAAGACTATAGATTTTATAACACCACACTACACATGCTCATATGGATGGCGATATACGTACATAGCAATATTAGTACATTATTATTATGTCATAGTAATTCGCGATATGCTATATTATGATGATATATCAGTGAAGCTTTATACCTATATTACACTTTACATTTTGATGTAGAAGTAATGAAACTACGTAACTAGATTATATATTCATATTCCATAAACTTAAATAAAAAGTGAAAATAGTTTTATTGAAAGATAACCTCAATATTGTAGAATTGTATTATGTATATTCAGTGCTATATAAAAAAAATAAGGATTTATTGAAGAAATTCTCTTTCATTTTAATTCGAAGATGTCATTTATTGGAAAGTAATGAACTTCGCGCGTGCGCTTATATGACGCATCCCCCTTGCGGCCCCCGAATACCCCGCACGACGAAACGGATAATTCTTTTAGACGACACTGTATGGACCATTTTACCTGGATGCTAAAAAGTTTGAATACATTTTTGTGCGAAGGTTAGCATTTTATTTGACTATAATGTTTCAAACACTAAATATCCTTATAGACGACTATAAAGATTTAACAATGATTATCAGAAAAAGTGGTGGTTCTTTATGCGAATTTAAATTTTACCTTCACAGTAAACAAGTTTTCCTAAGGATCCGGATAGATATAAGCAAGTGTATATATTAACTATAGTTATATATATATATATATATATATACAATACATACATATATGGGTTGAAGCAAATGGTCAAAATAACCTCATCGGAAAATATCGAGTACTTAAACTTGATTGATTTGAAGAATCAATATTATAAATGAATCACAAAAATACTTTAAACTTGAATAGAATAAACAATAAAGAAATAAAGATTGGAAAATATAATATGCATTTACTCCAAATGTGTTGAAATGCAAAAAAATTGATTGAGCTTACCACATCATGATAATATATTAAGCTGAAATGTTTAAAGTAATATTTTTGTTTTTGAAGTTAGACTTTTTTATTTTCATTTAATATTTAATTAGTATTTTCACTACGCGCATTGACTTAAGGTTATCAAAAGTATATGACGAATAGTCATTCACTTTATTATAATTAAAATCAAATTATGTATCGTTAATGAAATAAAGTTTGTATTAGTCTTATTTATTTCGTTTATATATATCATTTAATATATTGCTATATAATATAATTGCTGCGTTAAAGTACTTACATTCATTCAATTCAATTTAAATTTGACGAAAAGTATACAATCCGGTAAATGACCAAAATTCATTCAATTCCGAAAAATGTATTGTTTTTTTGTCAAGTGGTGCTATTAATCTAATAGAAATCACAGAATAAAATGCTACTGATTTTTGTTGAAAAACATGCTTATTCTTTTAAAAATACGTATTGGATTGAGTCACAAATTGCGAGTTTATGCATTTGAGAGTTTTCTATTTAAACATTTGATTTACACTTTCGTAACTTTCAAATAAAATATCGGAAAGTAACCAAATTTACACCATTAAAGGGATGGTAGAATAATACTAAATTTTCCCGAAAGTTGAATCTCATGCATTTTGACGTAAAAAAGTAGTTAAAAATGTTTAATAATGTTGGCAGAAGACGATTAATTACACAAACGTAGTGTTGCATAATCTTATTTTAAATAAAAAAATGGTTTTCTGCAGAAAAGTTCGAAAAATCTCCAAATATTTTTGTCGCACATTTTCAACATTAATGTTTTCGTGCGCCTTAACGAATGACAGTACATTTCTTTATTAGGATTGTCGACTTAGAAAAACAATTAATGTATTTAATAGGAATAATATTTTTGTTTAGGTGACAATGGGCTTGTCTATAAATTATAACTTCTGAAGAAGTGCTTTTTATCACTAATACGAAGCAACGGAGGTGACTTTCTTTTTTAAACTATATCATTATATATTTGAGCTTTTGAATAGGTTTTTTTTTAAGATTGAACGTTATAAGTAGTAAATGAGGATTTACAAGTTAATAATTTTACTCTTTATTAGAATTTTTAAATACATATATAAACAAGAAATGACAACACATTACTATAAAACATTTTAGGTATTTAGTCTTCAATCTAAATTTGATCGATCAAAAGCAGTAGCAGTTCCGTATTCTGAATTTTATCATTTTTTCTTTATATTTTAGATCTACTGGATGTTATAGTAAGCTGTACAAAAAAGTATGGAGCTCTTTTTGTGTTTGGTAAGAATGGCAGTCTGAAATTCACGTCATAAAACCGGTACATGTGGAGGTAACATGCTTGCTATTTTAAAACCTGATATACGCATCGCTACGTTTCAAGTATTGTTAAATAAACTGTCAACTTTGTCCCGCTAAAATTCTATTATATTCTTAAACTATGATCTTTATTTTTTTTTCTGAGTATATAGAAATGATACCGTTGAAAGCCAAAACGCACACTGTATATTCGTTTCACATAATTTTTAAAAGATTGTGTCCTAGTCTTAAACTAAGATAAAAGACAAAAGAAAAAAGGAAAAAGAAACACTAGTCGTCAATATTCATCCGAGACTTTTAATCGAGAATGTCCAACCGTGACACTCCTACCGAGGAGGTGATCGCAAGTATTGAAATGGCTATTAAGAATTTAGAACTAAGTTAAAAAAATTTCATCAGAGAGGCTTGTAAAGTTCAAATAAACAGAACTTACAATAACACAAACAAAAGTTAGTTAACCACGAATGTAACTCAATTAAAAGTCTCGAGCCGAAAGATTGCTTTTATTTAAAAGCAGATAAGGGGAAACAAGTTAGTAATTTTGGACAAAAGCGATTATTTTCAAAGAGTGAGAAACTTAATTTTTGAAGGGCCATATGTTGAATATACGAAAACTCCATTACCAAAAATGGTTAGAGACACAAAAAACGCGTTAAAAATTGTCAAAAGTTAATAACCCTGAACAAGAATTATAGATTAAGTGTAAGTAATCCGTTGATCCCGAGACTATACTGTTTGCCTAAAATACATAAACCAGGCAACTCAATGAGATCAATAGTCTCAGGGATCAACTCCCCTATTTACTTGATTTCAAAGTGGTTAGTGAATGAATACAAAAATTAGCCCGAAAAACTTGAAAGCCTATCAGTTACTAATTCAGTAGAATTTATTCAGAGGATTAAAGATTGTAAATTACAATATGGGGAAATTTTAGTATCATTCGACATTGTTTCCTTCGGTACCGATTCCAGAATCTTTAAAATATTTAGAAGAATTTCTGCACAAAAATAAGATCGAACAACAGAAAATACAAGAATATGTGCGATTAACAAACCTTTGCATGTCCCAAAACTGTTTTCAATTTGAAGTTCTATGAACAATAACAGGGAGCTGCAATGGACAATTGCCTTTCTCCATTTATAGCAGACTTATTTATGAGTAACTTTGAAATTGAATTGAAACATAAAACTAAATATTTTCCAAAAATCTGGATTAGGTATGTCGATGATATTTTCGCGATTTTCAATACACATAAATGCAACTTGGATGATTTCGTCAAACAGTTAAATTCAAAATTTCCGACGATTAAATTTACAGTAGAAAAAGAAAACAATGACACGTTGCCATTTTTGGATACTCTAGTTATTAGGAATAACCTTAAAATAGAAACTGATATTTTCCGAAAAGAAACCAACGTCAATAGACTCATCACGGTTGACTCAAATCACAGCATGCAACAAAAGATGGCTTCGTTCATTTTTATTATTAATCGTTTGATTAATTTCCCACTAACAAATGTAAGATACGAAAGAGAATTGAACTTCATTAAGAATATCGCGAGATACAATGGTTTTGATTCGGAAATAATCAATGGATTAATTAGGAAGGTTAACATAAGAAAAACAATCGGGGATACCACATGTCCGTCACCTCAAAGCAATCGGGGCGAGTAGTTTGTATGTTTACCTTTTCACCGTTTGACGAAAAATTTAAATTGGGCTTTTAAAAAGCGCGGTTTTCAACTTTTTTCAACTTTCCATCAAAACTCTTTTAGGAAATGCAAAAGACAAAATCGACGAAAATAAAAAGTCGGGAATCTACGAAATTAAATGTTTAGATTGCAGTAAACAATACATCGGCCAAACAAAACGACGATAGAAACCCGGTCTAAAGAACGTATTTCGTACATAAAATTCAATCGGCCAGACAAATCCGGCTTAGCAAAACATGTGTTGGAAAGTAATCAAAGTGTTAACGCGGATTGTTTGCATTTGATAAAGAACGTGTGTAAATATCGCGAATTAGGTACGTATGAAAGCGTGTACATTTTGGAAAATAAAGGCCATGTGTTGAACACTGCCCTGGGGCCCAACCATAACTCATATCTCTTTGGTCTCTTGAACGACAGACAAGGGAGAGTGCAATAAACCGCATGTAGGGATTTAAATTTTCTTCCCCTTTTTTCTTTTGTCTTTTACCTTAGTTTAAGACTAGAACACAATCTTTTAAAAATTATGTGAAACTAATGTACAGTGTGCGTTCTGGCTTTCAACGGTACAGATCGTGTGCGGAATTTGTTTTCGTACGCGTGTTTTGCCGTAGTTTTCCAGGTGCGACACTCTTTAATTATCTGCTGATGATGACAAATTAGTTGTCGAAATACGTATACAAAATACGAAAATTAATGTGGAAAGGGATTATATATCAACCTTCAGTGATCAAGTTAATCAACCACAGGCAATAACAAACCCATATTATCATGCACGTTTAACAAAGCAGTATTGAAAACTTCGGGGCAAAACACAAAGCCTACTTCATTATAAATGCTATTGTTTTCACGATGCTGACAAATACTGACTACTACTACTACTTTTGTAAGTTCTACATTAAAATATATTTCAGTGGAAGATATTTTGAAACACGTTCTATAGATTTATTAATTAATTAAGTACGAGAAATTGCGTATTAAATGAAATAACATTATATTAAAAGTTATACGGAACGTATACATGTGCCTACGTTTTTCTAATGATGTTACAAACTTATTCATTTCTATTCTTGTTCGTTGGTATTATTTATACTTACTTGACACTACACTACATCTAATTATTATTATGTTTTTTGGAAATTAATACAACTTTGCTAGAAAAAATTCTAAATGAGTGTGAACAACTTCTACAGGCTCTTTTGTAAAATTGTTCTATCAGGTGATTTCCCTTTGCAAGCATTCCTGTTTCCTGAAAGCAATTAACAAATCTCTAGATGTATTTGGTTTGCATGTCATCATAAAATTCTTCACTTGATAAATTAACACGAATGCACAAAATAAACTCATGTGTCTTCTTCATTTTATTATTTATTTGAAAAATACAATTCCAAAATATCTTATTGTGCTCTACAGTATATCATTGTATAGAAATCCAAATCAGGCAATTAAATGAGATAATTATATTTAAAAAATATTTCATATTCAATTACACTGTATAATTGCAAATGGACTTTTACAATCTTCAAAAAGATTTTGTTATATAGAATAGTAATAGAAAAGATTTTAAAGAGAAATAGACGAAAATATGCATCAAATTTAAATACAGTTTTGATATGGATCTTGTAGAAAACATTTTTTATGACAATCATTTTATATCTCATAGTATATACTACTTATTGCATAAAAATGTTCCTTGTTTCTTTTTCTCTACGAACAATTACTATATTATCTACATTAAAAAAAAGATTTAGGTCGCACTATGAGGAAAGCGAGTTAAAATACTGAAACCGTATTCGTTAAGTAAAATATTTTCTAACAAAATTTTTGTCCAAAGATGCAAAGTATAAGGAGGCGGACTGCTAGAAATACATCAGGTGATCTCCTACTTTAGCAAGTGACAGACCAGCTCCAGAAGGTGACGATCGTGAAACGTCAAGAGAACGATCCTGTTTAGAACACAATTCACATGTGACCAAGAACGCAAGGAAACATACTCTCATATATATATATATCTACAAGGATAGTTTGACAAGTGGTGAGAATAACACATAGGTGGCGCTCTAATTGGTAAAACAAATGCACTGTAATTTAGGTTGTCTATTTATATATTTACATTCCGATATTTAGATAAATCGGTTGATTAGTTTATTTTTGACAGCTGATTGAAAAAGAAGCAACACGTCGTTTTGTTAAAATGGAAAAAGCAGAGTATCGTGCGGTGATTAAATACTTCGTAATTAAGGGTATGAAAGCTACCAAAATAAAAGATGAGTTACGGGAAACATTAGGTGAATCTGCTCCATCATCCGCCACAATAAGTAGATGGGTAAATGAATTTAAACGTGGTAGAACAAGCTGTGTTGATGAAGCGCGCTCTGGAGCACCCAAATGCGTGACTTCTAAGGAAATGATTATTAAAATTCATAATATTATTACGCAAGATCGACGACTCAAAGTGAGAGAGATAGCAGACATGGTAAACATTTCAACAGAACGCGTACACCACATTTTAACGAAAGAATTGGGCCTTTCCAAGCTTTCGGCAAGATGGGTGCCGCGATTGCTTACGACTGATCAAAAGTTCACTCGTTCGCGCATTTCCAATGAGTGTTTGGACTTTTATAAGCGGAATCCGGTTGATTTTTGTAGGCGATTTATTACTTGCGATATACTGCAGTACACCCGAAACTAAACAACAGTCGAAACAATGGTTAGAACGTGGTTCTGCCACAATAAACCGACAATATTATGCACAACTTCTACAAAAATTAAATGTTGAGATTCGTGCTAACCGGCCAGGAATGGCAAAGAAAAAGATTCTGTTTCACCAAGACAACAGTCCCTCGCATACCAGCACAATTGCGATGTCCAAAATCCACGAGTTGCATTTCCAATTAGTACCGCATGCGCCTTATTCGCCGGATTTAGCCCCTTCCGACATCCACCTTTTTCCAAAATTGAAAACGGCACTAGGTGGAAAGAGATTTTCGTCTAACGACGAGCTTATCATCTTCGTAAATGAGTATTTAGTAAGCCTTTTGGAATCGCATTTTAGAAATGGTATAAGGGCATTGGAGCGCCGTTGGAATAAATGTATTGCTCTTTTAGGAGAATATATTGAAAAATAAAAATTATTTTGTATCTAAAAAATTCGTTTTTCTTTTCTATTCTCACTACTACTCGAGAACCCAAGTCGTTGCGGGTTCCGGTTTAAAGCAGTCGATGGCGGATGTCAATACAGGAGTGCCTGACTAGTCGCCGCCTAGAGGGCCTTGGTTGTCGAAATAGCATGCTTATCTGAAATGAAAATCAAAAATCGTCGAGATAAAATCTTCAAACCGTCATAACTTCCACATTTTTCGTCCGATCGCCACAGGCTTTTCACCAAATGAAAGCACTCTTCGCAGTGATTAAAATAAGCATAAGCCCGCCGCTGTAGAGCAAACCGTTTGGCCGCAGTGGCAGTTTGAATTTTCGCGAAAAATTCTCGAGATTTGACCGGTTGTCCAGTCATATCTCGAGAACCCAAGTCGTTGCGGGTTCCGGCTTAAAGCAGTCGATTGCGAACGTCAATACAGCAGTGGCTGAGTCGTCGCCACCTAGAGGGCCTTGGTTGTCGAAATAGCATGCTTATCTGAAATGAAAATCAAAAATCGTCGAGATAAAATCTTCAAACGGTCATAACTTCCACATTTATCGCCACAGGCTTTTCACCAAATGAAAGCACTCTTCGCAGTGATTAAACCGGTTTAACCGGTTGTCCAGTCATATCTCGAGAACCCAAGTCGTTGCGGGTTCCGGTTTAAAGCAATCGACTGCGAAAATTCAAACTGCCACTGCGGCCAAACGGTTCGCTCTACAGCGACGAGCTTGTACATATTTTAATCACTGCAACTCTATACATCTTAGCTGTTAATCTATATGTTCTTGACGTTGTATAGACAATTGTGCTACTTTTCTCCTTCTCGGTTCAACTTGTACTATGGCCCGCAATAAAGAGACTCACTCAGCCGGTTGTTGAACTTCCTCAATGTTGCAATACCTGAATGATAAAGCTTCATATCCCTGTCATAATACAAGAGTCTAAGTCGTAGTTCCACATGCGCAGGGATAATCTTTGCAAGTGTGCGATTTGAATTTAGAAAATGATTGCTTCTCTCACGTCACATGCTCCAGAATCGGTAAATCGTCTGGTCTTTATGTTTATATAGAAAGCGGAAAACAAAAAATGTAATCATTCTACTAGCTGTACAATAAAAAATAATTTTCTGTAAAAAAAACACCTTTTTTCTTCCTTTCCTTTCATTCCACATAGCCACAGTAACGCAGACAGGGTATAGAATTGAATGGTGTGCCTTCTCGACGAATCTATATTCGGTAGAATACTTCTAACATATTCATTTTCCCATTCATTTCATATTAGACTGAGGCACAGCGAAGCGTTGCCTGGTTTAGCTAGTATATATGAATTATCATCATGCATATTCCAAATATTTGATAACAATTATTTTGTCCATTTACGCGTAGGTGTCGTACATCTATGTAATTTTTGACTTGCCGGCTTATACATATATCAATCTTCTGTACACTACTGCGAACACGGAGATTTGATTGTGGCATTGGTAAATTTCATTAAGGATTAAATGATACTCGTCGCAACAGAAATTCTTTAAGCTGCACTAGCGAAAGCTTACTTCTCTTAGAAATTTCTTTATATTGATAAAACTATAGTATTGTAATAATTTATTATAATACTATGGTTTTATCAACATTCGTTTGCACCTTACCTTAGGACACAAAAATGTGTCCTTTTGTAATATTTCAACATATTGAATTTTGAACTCTGTATGATTATTGTCAAAACATTAATTAACTTATCCCTTAGTTAGTTCTTAAGTTATTCCAATATTATGTGTTCAAAAATTCCTCAATAAGGGTTAAAAATTCGACAATGCACACTTACAAAAAGTAGGTGTAAGGAAACGAATACAATTTAACACAAAAATTTTATTTTAATTAAGTTAATTACCGAAGATACGTCTCATTCATTTTCAATAGATTCGCATATAACTCTCATAACAGTTTAATTTAACACCAAAAATGAATTGCCACCAAGAAACTCCGGAAAAGAGTTAAAAAAATGTTAGAATTAATAATTAATTTTTTGTGTGTGTAATTAATCATTAAATATATATTTCCCTCTATGGTCAACAAAAAATTCGCCTTTTGGAATCACGTCTGTTACAAAAAAAAATACAATACATCGAAAAATAGAATTTTTATTGGAAATTTCCGAACTTAATTCTGAATTTTTAATGTACTCTATTATCTGTTTAAATTGAAGTATTGAATATAGCATAAAAGTGTTGTTTTCTTTTATTATTTTATAAAGATTGGAAAATAGTTCCGTCTTTAGAACTAGACTTCTTACTAACTTATTTGTGTATTGCATTGATAATACGTGTTTTTGGTGCTCCGCTTTTACAGTGTTTTTAGTGGTGTTTGTATAGAGATTTTTGGGTGAGATTTGTATCTTATTGTTGTAATCAATCTTCTCTATTGAATGATATATCTTTCGTTTTATTTATGTAGTACCTCTTCTTATATATGTATAATTGTTCTCATTTTTTGCTTTTCATTTCAATTTACCTTAAAAATATATAATTTCTTTTCAACTGTTTTTCTTTATATATATATATATATATATATATATATATATATATATATATGTTTACAGTCAGTCTTGTTTGTCTTTAAGTCGTCACGACGGACCCCGTTGACGCAGAAGAGTGTCCCTAGTGTTTATCCTTGTTGTCGTTAACTTTGTAGAATGATTTGCTCCTGTTGCAATAACGCTATTAGCAGAAGTGAAGCAAAGAAAATTAATTCAAATTCTGGCTTGTCATGGTCTTGCAAGGGTTGCTTAGCGTTGAGCAACGATCTGAATAGTTTAAAGTCCTTAATAATTGCACTTCAGGGAGATATAAAAAACCTGAAAGCGGAAATTTCCTCTGCTGCTCCTTCTGAATTGGCATCCCTGCTTCAAACTTAGGAGGTCGTTCAGGAGGTCTTGGAGCGTGAGCGTCGTCGTCGTAATGTTATAGTTTACGGTGTCTGCGAGTCTGGATCTGACTCTAGGGATGCTCGGCTTGAGGATGATCTCTCCAGTGTACGTGAGATATTTCGGTGCATTGATGTTCCTGTCCCTAGTAACATTAAATCTTTCAGACTTGGTAAATTTGACACTACTAAAACCATGTCGAAACGGCCTCTTAGGATCTCTTTTCCGTCAGTGGACACTGTTTACAGTGTATTGAAGAAGTCCAAAATTTTGAAAAACACTGCAGAATTTTCTAGTGTGTATACAACTAATGATCGTACTCTTCTTCAGCTCAGGCGTGAGAAATCAAATGGCTGAAAGTATATCTAATGGTGAGGGGAATTTTAGAATTAGGTATGTTAAAGGGGTTCCACAAATTGTAGCCTCGAAAAACTAGATCAATCCAACAGGGTCACTCCTCTGGAGGTGTATTATCAGAACGTTCGGGGTTTACGCACAAAAACATTTGATTTATTGACATCTAGCCATTCTTCAACACATGATGTCGTTCTATTTACTGAGACATGGCTCACTGACTCTTTCCTGGATAACGAACTTCTTTCTGATGATTATAATATTTATAGGTGCGATCGTGATCCTTGTATCACTGGCCGTGCTCGGGGGGGGGGGGTACTTGTCCTTGTATTTCTATAGATGTATCACCTTTTAAGGATCGGGTTCCATTAGTTGACATATTGATCCTGAAGCTTGCTTTGAATTCTCTTCTGATACATATCATTGTCGTTGTTTATGTTCCACCTGATTTATGTTTACACTCGCTTGAAGTATTCCTTGATCTACTTGAATTATTTATTTTGGGTAAACTGATCCTTCTGATAGGTGACTTTAACTTGCCGAATTATATTGATTCTACCAATGCAGATGCGAAGACTGATGCTTTCTCCTCTTTTTCTGTTTCTCTTAGCCTTAAGCAATATAACAACGCATTAAATTCAAACGGTCGGCTACTTGATTTGGTTTTATCTAACTGTGATGTGTTTGTTGTTCAGCGTGACCCGCTGCCGCTCGTACCTGAGGATGCACATCACCCGGCTTTCATTATTGATTCTTTTAGTATTTTGCCATCTAGGCCTCCACTCTTTCCAAGTAACAATAATAAATGCTACAACTTTCATCGAGCTGACTATAGGGAACTTTATTCTAATTTGCTCTTAATAGACTGGTCATTCTTGTATACTCATATAAATGTAGATGAGGCTATGCATTTATTCTACAATAAGCTGTATTCGGTACTCGATATATCTGTTCCTACCATTTCAACGGATTTAACTTCTAAGTGTCCACCTTGGTTTACAACTGATATAAGAACAAAACTTAAAATCAAACGTCATTACCACAGAAGATGGAAGTCGATTGGTAGTACCTACTACATAAGGGAATTTCAAACGCTACGCAAATTGATAAAATATGATATTTCCGTTGCTCACGACGCATACAACGAACGTATTCAGCGGGTTTTGACCACGAATCCTCGTTCCTTCTGGAGCTATATTAAATCGAAAGCATGTTCCAGTCGAATCCCTAATGTCTTGACGAATGCCGACTGCGAATACAGCTCCCCAAATAGTATCGTCAGTGCTTTCGCTGCAAACTTTTCTAGAGCTTTTGGGTCGTCGATCCCGATCAGCGATTTGCCGAATCTCTCATTTGGTAACCCAATAGTGAGTATTTCGGGTTTTTCTTTTGATGAGGTGTATGAGTGTATAACAAAGATTAGTAATAAAACCACTGCTGGCAATGACAATATACCCACCTTCCTAATCAGAGACTGTGCTTCTGTCTTTGCAAGTCCTTTACATTTCATATTTAATCTTTCCTTGCAGACCTGTGCTTTTCCTGAGGCATGGAAGATCGCAAGAATTTGTCCTGTTCTTAAGAAGGGAATGGCTAACGACATCAACAACTACCGCCCTATTGCTATTTTTTCTGTCTTTACCAAGATTTTTGAATCCCTGCTTCACAAGCGCATATCATTTGCTACTAAATCATTAATCTCTCCATATCAACATGGATTTATGGCACGACGATCTACAGTTACTAACCTCTGCACGATTTCTCAGGCTATTACTGAGGCATTGGATAAGGGTGGACAGTTGGATGTTGTATATACAGATTTTTCTAAAGCTTTTGATACTGTGGATCATACCGTTTTGTTACACGAGTTGGATTCTTTTGGTTTTGATGATGATTTGCCAGGATTTTTCAGTTCGTACTTAACTAATCCGTATAATTATTTTACTTACTACAACGGTTTCAAGTCCAAATATTATGTGTCAACTTCTGGTGTGCCGCAGGGTTCGAATCTTGGGCCACTTTTGTTTGTGATTTTCATTAATGACCTTATTGCTGCGATTGAATGCCCAGTACTAGCTTATGCCGACGATTTGAAAATTTACCACAGAATTGGCCCAATTGATGATGTTCAACTTTTGCAGGAGGCTTTGAGTTTTATCTCTGTCTGGTGTACCAACAATAATCTGTCCCTAAATATTGAAAAATGTTATTCAGTCTCTTATTCACGAAATTTAAATAGGATTGAGTACCTATATCATATTGATAACGTGTTAGTTTCGCATGTGATTGCAGGCTGTCCTTTTCTGACCATGTTTCGGCTATGCTCACGAATGCACACAAGGTTCTTGGCCTTATCATGCGGACTTGCAGGAGGTTTATAAACACGGGATGCATATCCTCTTTATTTCGTGTGTTAGTGCGTAGTAAGCTGGAGTATGCTGCAATGGTATGGTACCCTATTTACGATAATCAAATTGATGCCGTGGAACGAGTGCAGAGAAAGTTTTTGAAATAATTATCATTCAAAAAACATCGTTTTTATCTGGGACACGACACTGACTATGGGGAACTTCTACTTAGTCATGGCTTTAAGTCCTTGGCAGAAAGGAGGCGGAATGTCAGTGCTACGTTTATGTCTGGCTTGATTTCGGGGAAAATTGATGCGCTAGAGCTGTTGGCTGGCGTAGGTTTTGCGGTTCCACGCCTAGAGTCGAGGTTCGCTGATCCTTTGGCAATGGGAACGCCAAGAACTAACATTCTATTGAGGGCTCCACTTACGCACGCGGCTAGGAATTTCAACCAACTGCATCGTCGCGGTGTTTGATTGGATTTAACTTGATTTATTTATTTATTTAACTTACATTCACTTCTATTATTTTGTCATTCAATTTTTTTGTGTTTTTGATTTTTTTATATGTATTATCAAAATAATTGTAATTTTTGGTTTGTATACCCTATAGGAGTACTCTGTTGGGTGGTTAATAAATATTATTATTATATTTATAATTATTTTTATTGTGTTTTAAGTTTGGTGACTGTCAGAAAATTCACAATTTATTAATTATTTATTGCTGTCATCCAATATTTGGGATAATAATATAAATAAAATGTTTTATGTATGCAGGTACATACTATAACTGACGATATCAGAAGCAACCTCCACAAAAGTAACACTCCATGAAATAAGCTAGAGAATCACAATTTAAGCAAAATATAAAATGTGTTATCCTAATCAATCGCATAGTTTAACGAGGTTGTTCAGAAAGTTATCGTTTTACTGAGTTATATATAATTTTGTTGTCTCTTTTTTTATAAACAAACTAAATAAAATCGTGTTTATAAAGTAAAATATGAATTTAAATAAATTGATAATTAAATAAAGAACATAATAGTGACCCCTAAAGTAATGCTATTTATAAATACATCAATGCTTATAATGAAATCTTCAAAAAATAACATAATTAAACTTTGTATTATAACATATATTTGTATCGTATTTGAATTTAATTAAAATGCAACTAAAACAAATAATAATTTATAGAAAAATTGAAAATATACTAGTAGGACTCTTGTAGGTAACAATATTTAATCAAATTAAAATCACAACTTATTCCAACAATTACGAGATTTTATTTTCTTGCAGCACAAACGTATATCTAGATATAATAAACAGGTGACTAAAATTTTAAAGACAAAATACAGAAAAATCTTTTAATTTTTAATAATATGCATCGTCTTACAGAGAAAGTGACATCGTGTGAATCGCGTCTAAAGATACATAAAAAGATAAGACTAAAACATTTCTCGTATGTACCGTTGTGCGATTTTACTGCATAAAAGAATGCTAAAGAGTTTTGATGATATCTTTCCTGACATCTCCATCTAATTTTGTATGATCATGACATATTCTCAAGTGGAATACGTATTCGTGGCTGATCTGAATACTTTATGATCTGTAATAACATAAACTAAAAGATTTTAAACAGAAGATCGACGAGTCGACTTTCATTATTATTATCTTATGTTGACATTTAGCGTTAGCTTATACTAAATTGCTGTTGACCAAGTAGGAATTTGGATCATACCCAAACTAGTGATGGACGAAATCGTGAACTTCTAATGAATTCAAAACTTAACGGTAATCGATTACACTTTTACAATCATTAAAATCGAAGTCATAATCGATTAAAATAGCAGTCGAAAACCGGAATTATGGATTTTGAATAGTAATCGAGAAAAATTGCAATAACTATGATTGTATGTTAAACGTTAAATAAACTTGCTGGCTAGTCGGAGTATTAGTTTTTTTAGTAATGTATATGCATCAATATTAATCATATATCATAAACAACTATATTATGTATGTACATAATTAGTAATGCACCTTTACAAAAATTATGTAGAATTACTCTATTGACACTTTTTACAAGCATTTGTGAATAATTAAGAAAAAATATATATGTATACATGTATATATATATATATATATATATATATATATATATATATATACTACTGTGGGCAAAAATAGTAAGACTTTTCGTCGAAATATTTTTTTTCTAGGTTGGTATGACTGTCAGTGACATCTGTGCCAAATCTTCACATCAAAATAATCATTAGTGTTTAGTATACGCTTGTCTTTCTGAAGTACAAAAACTGCATTCGGCGATTTTTACAATGAGTGAAATTATTCAACAAAGAAGTTCCATTAAATTTTGTGTACGGAATCAAATTTCTGGTGCCGAAACGTTCATAATATTGCAAAAGGCCTTCGGTGATAATTGTTTGTTGCGAGCAAGTGTTTTTGATTGGTACAAATTATTCAAAGAGGGTCGAGAACATTGATGACGAACCACGTCCAGGACGGCCATCAACATCAACTGATGATCAACACGTCAATAGAATCAAGGAATTGGTGCTTGAAAATCGACGATTAACAGTCAGAGACCTTACTGGCATCGTTGGAATATCGGAAGGATCAGTGAAAACCATTTTGAAAGATCATTTGGGCCTAAGAAAAGTGAAAGCACGATTTGTTCCAAAATCACTCAATTTTTTCGAAAAACAGCGTCTCGTTGACGTCTGTGAAACAATGCTTTCCGACTATCAAGACAAAATGAAAGGCATCATAACTGGAAATGAGACTTGGATCTTCGCTTATGACCCGGAAACAGACGATCAATCGGCCGAATATCGTATTAAAGGTGAGCCGAAGCCTAAAAAACCACGTCAAAGCAAGTCAAAAATCATGGTTATGTTGACAGTTTTCTTCGATTATCGAGGTGTATCCGAATTCCTTCCGACCGGCCAAACTGTCAACAAAGAATACTATTTGAGTGTTATGCGTCGTTTGCGCAATGCTATTCGTAAAAAGAGGCCAGAATTATGGGCCGACAACTCTTGGTTTTTGCACCACGATAATGCATCGTCGCATACTGCATTAATTTAATTTTCAACCAAAATCGTGCCGCAACCACCGTATTCGCCTGATTTAGCTCCGCGTGACTTCTGGCTATTCAGCAAACTCAAACGACCGCTCCGGGAAAACCGTTTTGAGTCAATTGAAGACATTAAATGTGAATCGCTACGCACATTGAAGGCTTTTCCTGAAATTGACTTTAACAACTGTTTCGAGAATTGAAGAAACGTTGGCACAAGTGTATTGGGACCAGGGGGAATTACTTTGAGGGTGACGAAATACAATAACAAATAAATATGAAAGAATGTAACAATGCGTATAATGGCATCTACTCTATTAATGTGTAAATATTGATATATATTATAACATGAAGACGTAATCAATCGTTTCAATAATTCTTTATTTTTATTAATAAATTAACACAATTTATTATATTTGATTATATATTTATCGGTTTGTTCCTACATAAAAATTGGTGGCTTATTTATGATTAAATGTATGTACATATTCAATGAGAAACCACTTTTCAGCCAAATTAAAATTTTAGTTTATTGCAACAGTTGATTAGTTATTACATTTGTCAATAGATGGCAGCATATGTTCATGTGTATATCATATTACTTGTTTTAATATATTTGTTGAAGTTCTTCTTTGATATCTAATTGCACTTTCTTCCATCGTAGGGCTGCTGTATATTTTTTTTACATTTCGGATACAAGTGTTTCTCTCATGCTACTGACACTTTTTAAGAGATGGCCATTGTCTCTAAAAATTAGAAAAAAGATATATGGTACAATTTGTACAGCAGAAAGAAGTTGAATTTAACTATATACAGAAGCTTTACTTGTTATCAATGCTGTCTTTCTTTTATATTTTACAAAATACAAACCTGTATTCTTTGGTGGTTGTTATTTCCTTGCTTGACAAATGTTATAAACAAACTGTTGAAAAAAATATGTTCATTGAATTTTGATTATTTTATCTATATTTCAGGTAATAATATTCCATATTTATGTAATATTTACCTGATATTCGTTGTGGTATACTTTCTTTACATGAAACCAGGACCAGCAGTATCTGTAAAAGATGTATCTAATTAGTAATCTTCTGTAAAATAGGATATTGAATTATTTACAATACATTCTTTAAAATTAGGACTTGTGATAAAAGCGGTAGTGTTTTGAAAACAATACAATAAAAATATTCAATATATAAATTACTTGAACACATAATTAACCTTTTAACTCGAGATTTGTACTTTGTCAAAATGTTTGGAATAGACATGTTTGTTATTGTATTCAGTATCAGGATCTAATACACATAATGCATTTATATTTTCTATCTCTAGGTAGGTGCTAAAGTGCTCTACACCTGTTTTAGGGCTGGGAAATTGGTGATGCTGCGCACCTAAAAGTTTTGTAAAGTAGTTCATAATATTATTAATTACAATGAGATGTCACATACATTCGGAGAAATTAGTAGAGGTGTTTCGCGGGTTCGGGCTCCACCGCCAGAACTTTGTTTTTGAAGTTGATGAGTTTTGTCAAGCGATGAAGATTTATAGTCTTCGTTGCTAATAATAAATGGAAACACGCGGTGCGTGTTTTAGAAACTAGTTATTTTTTTATTTACTAAGTTATTATTACGGTACTGTAGCGTGGCCTGTGAATTTACATGTTTGATTTCTTGTTTTGCCAGTTTCCTTCTTTCCAATTTTTGATTACGTGTATTTTATTTAAGTTGTGTATTGCTGTTGCTTCGTGTATACAGTGTTTGTATTTTTAACACAAACACAATGCTAACCGAAGATAAGTATTGTGTTAGGTTTATTATGTCAGTGGTGAGCATATATTTGAAATGGTTTCAGTAGAGGGGTTTCGCGGGTCTGGGCTCAGCCATCGCCGGAAGTGACGTCAATAAAGTTGTTAAAATAAATACACGAGGTTCGGTCAAAACGTTTTGAAATACAAGGTGGCGGCCCCAAGTTTAAAGGGCCTTAAATTTTCAAAAACAAGATGGCCCCCAAAAACAAGATGGCGGCAATAAACTTGATGACTGTATGATAATATTCCAGACTATATATGTAATTTTATACTAAAAATGGTGAACCCAATATACGGAGTTTGACAAAAAAGTTGTTAAAATAAATATATGAGGTGCACTCAAAAAGTTTCAATAACAATATGGCGGCTTAAAAGGGACTTAAATTTTCAAAAACAAAATGGCGCACAAAAACAAGATGGCGCTCAAAAACAAGATGGTGACTAAAACAATAATAAATTAAGATGGCGGTTATAAACTTGATGACTGTATGATAATATTCCAGACTGTATATTTAATTTTATACTAAAAATGACGAACCCAATATACGGATTTTGATCAAAAAGCTGTTAACCTGTCTACCTGTATCTTAGACAGATAGACCTGTATATTCTAGAACTATTACGTAATATTGTGATAATATTGCATCATAATTCATGATATATCATGATTGAACCTGTTGGAAAGCTTACAATCGTGTCCTATACATGTTATTTGTATATTCTAGAACTATTACGTAATATTGTGAAATAATTTTTTGAAACTGTATCTTAAACCCTAATGCATACAAATAAAATAAAAGAAGTAAACACCTCTACTGAAATCATTTCAAATATATGCTCACCACTGACATAACAATCCTAACACAATACTTATTTTTGGTTAGCATTGTGTTTGTATTAAAAAATACAAACACTGTATACATGAAGCAACAGTAATACACAACTTAAATAAAATAGACGTAATCAAAAATTGGAAAGAAGGAAACTGACAAAACAAGAAATCAAACATGTAAATTCACAGGCCACGCTACAGTACCGTAATAATAACTTAGTAAATAAAAAAATAACTAGTTTCTAAAACACGCATCACGTGATTCCATCTATTATTAGCAACGAAGACTATAAATCTTCATCGCTTGACAAAACTCATCAACTTGAAAAACAAAGTTCTTTAATAATCGAGTATACAAAACCACATTTTATGTAAACAACAAGTAATTACTTCTGAATAATTATATTAATTTATACAGCAATTAATAAAGAAAAATCGTTAAGTATTATAAAATTATACCTAATTCTGTTACGCAACGGGAAAATCAAATTTAAACATAGAGACAAGGCAGTAATTTAACAAGTAGCCGAGGTAAACAGTGGATAAAATTTCGTTAGATTTCAATTTTAGCTTTTAAGAGTGGGACGAGAGGACGAGTTCTTATGTTATCTGCGGGCACTAACGTTGGTCGCAAACCCTTGGGACTATTCTTTGACAGTCCTAAAATGGGTTTGTATTATCTAGGAATACGTTACTGTTAATCACAAATTTTTACTTTGACGTTCTTGGAACAACCCTTTTCTATTACGGCTACTCCAGACAATCACGAATCGGTTTGAAGTCATGTAGGAACAAACCTATCATTACGTTTGAGATTCAGATTTGTTTAAAGAACACAAAGTGAATCGAATTCGGTTTAAATTTTGAGTAACGGTATTCTAAACCAGTTTCCTAAACCGTGGGTAGCGAATCAATTTTTGGTAGATTTAAAAATTAAAATATAGCGAAAGTAAATACAAAAAAGTAAAGTGGGTAAAGAAGTTTCTACTGTATGATAGAAATTGAAACCAAATAATCAACTAAAACTAACATGAATTAATCTGAACTTCACTGCCATCATCAACAGCAATCGATAACAAGCGCACCCTTCAGACACGTTTTATTGGGTTGGCAACTAAGTACTTTCGGTTTTTACTGATAGAGAGCGTTGCTTTATTTTATGTATAACGTATGTTAGTGCTGTACTTTACCGTTTGACGCGTGATACTAGTCACATTGACGTAACTTCAGAAGCAAGTAGTGCGTGATTTTTATTAAAGCTATTAGTTGTGGGTTAATTTTAAATGGAGTGCAGAAACGAAAATTTTCGACATATTTTACTATCTTATTTCTGTAAAGGAAAGAAAGCTGCTGCGGCTCACAAAAAGATATGTGAAGTTTATGGTGCTAATTGCTTAACAGAGCGCACGCGTCAGAATTGGTATAAAAAAATTCGTTCTGGAGATTTTTCCCTCAAAGATGAGCAACGTTCTGGTCGGCCTACTGAAGTTGATGATGACCAAATCAAAATCATAATTGAAGAGGATCGTCATATAACTGTTCGAGAGGTTGCGGAGAGGCTACATGTATCGCACTCAACAATTGAAAAACATTTAAAATCTCTTGGGCTAGTTAAGAAGCTTGATATTTGGGTACCTCACGAATTGAAAGAAATTCATTTAACACAAAGAATCAACTTTTGCGATATGCACCTTAGACGAAATGAAACCGACCCTGTCTTAAAAAGAATCATCACTGGTGATGAAAAATGGGTCCTGTACAGTAACATAGTTCGAAAACGATCATGAAGCAAACACGATAAACCAGCTCAAACCACATCGAAAGCTGAATTGCATCCAAAAAAGATCATGCTGTCAGTTTAGTGGGATTACAAAGGTGTTGTGTTTTTTGAGCTGCTTCCAAGGAACCAAATGATCAATTCTGATGTTTACTGTCAACAATTAATAAAACTGGATGAAGCAATCAAAGAAAAACGGCCAGAATTGTCAAATCGGAAAGATATAGTTTTCCACCAAGATAATGCAAGCCCTCACACATCTTTGGCAACTCGTGGGAAACTATTGGAGCTTGGCTGGGAAGTGACGCCACATCCCCCATACAGCCCTGATCTAGTACCATCTGATTACCATTTATTTCGAAGTTTGCAGAATTCTTTGAATGGTAAAACTTTCACAAATGACGATGACCTTCACTCGCACCTGGTTCAGTTTTTTGCTGATAAGGACCAGAAATTTTATGAGCGCGGAATCATGCAGCTGAAAGAAAGATGGCAAAAGGTCATTGAGCAAAATGGAAAACATATAATTGATTAAAAACTATTCTTTGTTTAAAAAAAAAGTGTTTTATTTTATACTACAAACCCGAAAGTACTTAGTTGCCAACCCAATATGTATGTATGTGTAGCACATTCAAGCCTAGTACTAGATATATAGAAGTACATGATATTAACAAAAATTTAATTGAAACAGATAAAAATATGGAGTTAATAATGGCACTCGTAACAAAACAAAATATTAATATAGAAAAACATTTAAAACTAATATATAACTTACGAGATGGCCAAATGTTACAGTTGCAGAATATGTCAACGCAGGAAGCACTTCAGAAATCCAACACAAGAGCCAAGAATATATTAGAGATAGTCGAACAAAAATTAAAATTACAAACTCAAGTTAAAAAACTAAAAATGTAGCCGCAAATACAGAAGCGATCTAGATCAGACAAAGACAAGTCACACGAATCTGTTTCAGAAGACAACATTTGGAGAAAATACCAACTACACAACTACACTAAAAATAAGGAAACATTAACAGCTATGAGTGCATACTATACAAATATATCAAAAATACTTGCAGTACCTAATCAGTCAAGTAACAGAACAATAGGATCAATTCCATCAACTTGATTGATTGATGCCTATTTTAAAGAACAGAAATCTTTTTTTGTGATGAAATAAAGTCGTTACAAGATGTAACGCAAGTGCGTTGGAGTTATCAGAGATTGCGTTGAAAAATAAACTCTAAAAAAATCGTAGATTTTTTGTTACTTTGTTAGGTAGAAAACTTCTCTAGTTGCCCTCGAAAGTATGCTTTCATTTAGATATTGAAGTATCGCCTTTAGACTTTTCATTAGTCCTTCAGGTACACATTAACATGTGTGTGTGAATGTATTATTAATTATGGTATATATATATATATATATATATATATATCAGTGGCGGCTGGTCAGGTGAGGCAGGTGAGGCAGTGCCTCACCATCTAAATCTTGGAATTATAACAAGAATAATACAATATGTATACTTTTAAAATTCTTTATAAATTAATTATCATCTTTTATTCAGAATTTATCTTATAAACAATAAGAAAATAGTTTTAAATAAACCGGCATTACAAGCAAAGTACAAATTTATCATTTCATTTTAATTCCGTGCGAATGTACGAGCGCGTATACTTGCCCCGACCAACTTCATGCTTGATCTATGTATATCCCTACTAAACACGAATATTTGAGGCCCGGCCACTCATTGCCTCTCATTGAAAATTTATAACGCACTACAGCAGTCAAAAAAATTCTCAATTTCTATGGAAATTACAGTAAAGTATTAGCTACATATTTAAGATAACAAAGAAGAAAAAATATTCAAAAAGTTAATAGATTTTTCTAACTTTATTGTGGGATTTTTGAATTTTTTAATAATATAGAAAGCATTATTAATAGGATAAATTAAGTATTTATTTAATGATATAAAGATGTCTAAAGGTTTACATTCTTCTTGTACAGTTTCTCAATATTTCCTCCACGCAAATAATATGTTTTAAGTTTTAACAGGAGTATTTTTATTGTTTCAAGTAGATATTATTTAGATATCAATGTATGTATGTATGTACAATACAATAATTATCTGAAGCCAATTTAAACTGAGCCTCTCATCGAATCACAATCGCCGAACTACCGAATATACTCGAGGCTGACATTCTCGGCCCGAATCGCAAATTACAGCAGTTAAACTCGGGGGAATA
>JAVIWB010003129.1:0-43500 GCA_031893035.1 Dermolepida albohirtum
GCTACATGTGTGCTCTGTCTGATGGCGTTCTAAGGTAGCTAATAACTTCGGAACGAGAAGAGATACAATGTTCTGGTTTGAAGCAGCGTAACAGTCGTGTCACAATCTATAAGTACACACCTAAAAAACAATCACATTTGAAAGTCAGTTTCCGCCTAACGCTACATGTGAGCTCTGCCTGATGGCGTTCTAAGGTCGCTAATAACTTCGGAACGAGAAGAGATACAATGTTCTGGTTTGAAGCAGCGTAACAGTCGTGTCACAATCTATAAGTACACACCTAAAAAACAATCACTTTTGAAAGTCAGTTTCCGCCTAACGCTACATGTGAGCTCTGTCTGATGGCGTTCTAAGGTCGCTAATAACTTCGGAACGAGAAGAGATACAATGTTCTGGTTTGAAGCAGCGTAACAGTCGTGTCACAGTCTATAAGCACACACCTAAAAAACAATCACTTTTGAAAGTCAGTTTCCGCCTAACGCTACATGTGAGCTCTGTCTGATGGCGTTCTAAGGTCGCTAATAACTTCGGAACGAGAAGAGATACAATGTTCTGGTTTGAAGCAGCGTAACAGTCGTGTCACAATCTATAAGTACACACCTAAAAAACAATCACTTTTGAAAGTCAGTTTCCGCCTAACGCTACATGTGAGCTCTGTCTGATGGCGTTCTAAGGTCGCTAATAACTTCGGAACGAGAAGAGATACAATGTTCTGGTTTGAAGCAGCGTAACAGTCGTGTCACAATCTATAAGCACACACCTAAAAAACAATCACTTTTGAAAGTCAGTTTCCGCCTAACGCTACATGTGAGCTCTGTCTGATGGCGTTCTAAGGTCGCTAATAACTTCGGAACGAGAAGAGATACAATGTTCTGGTTTGAAGCAGCGTAACAGTCGTGTCACAATCTATAAGCACACACCTAAAAAACAATCACTTTTGAAAGTCAGTTTCCGCCTAACGCTACATGTGAGCTCTGTCTGATGGCGTTCTAAGGTCGCTAATAACTTCGGAACGAGAAGAGATACAATGTTCTGGTTTGAAGCAGCGTAACAGTCGTGTCACAATCTATAAGTACACACCTAAAAAACAATCACTTTTGAAAGTCAGTTTCCGACTAACGCTACATGTGAGCTCTGTCTGATGGCGTTCTAAGGTCGCTAATAACTTCGGAACGAGAAGAGATACAATGTTCTGGTTTGAAGCAGCGTAACAGTCGTGTCACAATCTATAAGTACACACCTAAAAAACAATCACTTTTGAAAGTCAGTTTCCGACTAACGCTACATGTGAGCTCTGTCTGATGGCGTTCTAAGGTCGCTAATAACTTCGGAACGAGAAGAGATACAATGTTCTGGTTTGAAGCAGCGTAACAGTCGTGTCACAATCTATAAACACACACCTAAAAAACAATCACTTTTGAAAGTCAGTTTCCGCCTAACGCTACATGTGAGCTCTGTCTGATGGCGTTCTAAGGTCGCTAATAACTTCGGAACGAGAAGAGATACAATGTTCTGGTTTGAAGCAGCGTAACAGTCGTGTCACAATCTATAAGCACACACCTAAAAAACAATCACTTTTGAAAGTCAGTTTCCGCCTAACGCTACATGTGAGCTCTGCCTGATGGCGTTCTAAGGTCGCTAATAACTTCGGAACGAGAAGAGATACAATGTTCTGGTTTGAAGCAGCGTAACAGTCGTGTCACAATCTATAAGTACACACCTAAAAAACAATCACTTTTGAAAGTCAGTTTCCGACTAACGCTACATGTGAGCTCTGTCTGATGGCGTTCTAAGGTCGCTAATAACTTCGGAACGAGAAGAGATACAATGTTCTGGTTTGAAGCAGCGTAACAGTCGTGTCACAATCTATAAGCACACACCTAAAAAACAATCACTTTTGAAAGTCAGTTTCCGACTAACGCTACATGTGAGCTCTGTCTGATGGCGTTCTAAGGTCGCTAATAACTTCGGAACGAGAAGAGATACAATGTTCTGGTTTGAAGCAGCGTAACAGTCGTGTCACAATCTATAAGCACACACCTAAAAAACAATCACTTTTGAAAGTCAGTTTCCGCCTAACGCTACATGTGAGCTCTGCCTGATGGCGTTCTAAGGTCGCTAATAACTTCGGAACGAGAAGAGATACAATGTTCTGGTTTGAAGCAGCGTAACAGTCGTGTCACAATCTATAAGTACACACCTAAAAAACAATCACTTTTGAAAGTCAGTTTCCGCCTAACGCTACATGTGAGCTCTGTCTGATGGCGTTCTAAGGTCGCTAATAACTTCGGAACGAGAAGAGATACAATGTTCTGGTTTGAAGCAGCGTAACAGTCGTGTCACAATCTATAAGCACACACCTAAAAAACAATCACTTTTGAAAGTCAGTTTCCGCCTAACGCTACATGTGAGCTCTGTCTGATGGCGTTCTAAGGTCGCTAATAACTTCGGAACGAGAAGAGATACAATGTTCTGGTTTGAAGCAGCGTAACAGTCGTGTCACAATCTATAAGTACACACCTAAAAAACAATCACTTTTGAAAGTCAGTTTCCGCCTAACGCTACATGTGAGCTCTGCCTGATGGCGTTCTAAGGTCGCTAATAACTTCGGAACGAGAAGAGATACAATGTTCTGGTTTGAAGCAGCGTAACAGTCGTGTCACAATCTATAAGTACACACCTAAAAAACAATCACTTTTGAAAGTCAGTTTCCGCCTAACGCTACATGTGAGCTCTGCCTGATGGCGTTCTAAGGTCGCTAATAACTTCGGAACGAGAAGAGATACAATGTTCTGGTTTGAAGCAGCGTAACAGTCGTGTCACAATCTATAAGCACACACCTAAAAAACAATCACTTTTGAAAGTCAGTTTCCGACTAACGCTACATGTGAGCTCTGCCTGATGGCGTTCTAAGGTCGCTAATAACTTCGGAACGAGAAGAGATACAATGTTCTGGTTTGAAGCAGCGTAACAGTCGTGTCACAATCTATAAGCACACACCTAAAAAACAATCACTTTTGAAAGTCAGTTTCCGCCTAACGCTACATGTGAGCTCTGCCTGATGGCGTTCTAAGGTCGCTAATAACTTCGGAACGAGAAGAGATACAATGTTCTGGTTTGAAGCAGCGTAACAGTCGTGTCACAATCTATAAGCACACACCTAAAAAACAATCACTTTTGAAAGTCAGTTTCCGCCTAACGCTACATGTGAGCTCTGTCTGATGGCGTTCTAAGGTCGCTAATAACTTCGGAACGAGAAGAGATACAATGTTCTGGTTTGAAGCAGCGTAACAGTCGTGTCACAATCTATAAGCACACACCTAAAAAACAATCACTTTTGAAAGTCAGTTTCCGCCTAACGCTACATGTGAGCTCTGTCTGATGGCGTTCTAAGGTCGCTAATAACTTCGGAACGAGAAGAGATACAATGTTCTGGTTTGAAGCAGCGTAACAGTCGTGTCACAATCTATAAGTACACACCTAAAAAACAATCACTTTTGAAAGTCAGTTTCCGCCTAACGCTACATGTGAGCTCTGCCTGATGGCGTTCTAAGGTCGCTAATAACTTCGGAACGAGAAGAGATACAATGTTCTGGTTTGAAGCAGCGTAACAGTCGTGTCACAGTCTATAAGCACACACCTAAAAAACAATCACTTTTGAAAGTCAGTTTCCGACTAACGCTACATGTGAGCTCTGCCTGATGGCGTTCTAAGGTCGCTAATAACTTCGGAACGAGAAGAGATACAATGTTCTGGTTTGAAGCAGCGTAACAGTCGTGTCACAATCTATAAGTACACACCTAAAAAACAATCACTTTTGAAAGTCAGTTTCCGCCTAACGCTACATGTGAGCTCTGTCTGATGGCGTTCTAAGGTCGCTAATAACTTCGGAACGAGAAGAGATACAATGTTCTGGTTTGAAGCAGCGTAACAGTCGTGTCACAATCTATAAGTACACACCTAAAAAACAATCACTTTTGAAAGTCAGTTTCCGACTAACGCTACATGTGAGCTCTGTCTGATGGCGTTCTAAGGTCGCTAATAACTTCGGAACGAGAAGAGATACAATGTTCTGGTTTGAAGCAGCGTAACAGTCGTGTCACAGTCTATAAGTACACACCTAAAAAACAATCACTTTTGAAAGTCAGTTTCCGCCTAACGCTACATGTGAGCTCTGCCTGATGGCGTTCTAAGGTCGCTAATAACTTCGGAACGAGAAGAGATACAATGTTCTGGTTTGAAGCAGCGTAACAGTCGTGTCACAATCTATAAGTACACACCTAAAAAACAATCACTTTTGAAAGTCAGTTTCCGCCTAACGCTACATGTGAGCTCTGTCTGATGGCGTTCTAAGGTCGCTAATAACTTCGGAACGAGAAGAGATACAATGTTCTGGTTTGAAGCAGCGTAACAGTCGTGTCACAATCTATAAGTACACACCTAAAAAACAATCACTTTTGAAAGTCAGTTTCCGCCTAACGCTACATGTGAGCTCTGCCTGATGGCGTTCTAAGGTCGCTAATAACTTCGGAACGAGAAGAGATACAATGTTCTGGTTTGAAGCAGCGTAACAGTCGTGTCACAATCTATAAGTACACACCTAAAAAACAATCACTTTTGAAAGTCAGTTTCCGACTAACGCTACATGTGAGCTCTGCCTGATGGCGTTCTAAGGTCGCTAATAACTTCGGAACGAGAAGAGATACAATGTTCTGGTTTGAAGCAGCGTAACAGTCGTGTCACAATCTATAAGTACACACCTAAAAAACAATCACTTTTGAAAGTCAGTTTCCGACTAACGCTACATGTGAGCTCTGTCTGATGGCGTTCTAAGGTCGCTAATAACTTCGGAACGAGAAGAGATACAATGTTCTGGTTTGAAGCAGCGTAACAGTCGTGTCACAATCTATAAGTACACACCTAAAAAACAATCACTTTTGAAAGTCAGTTTCCGACTAACGCTACATGTGAGCTCTGTCTGATGGCGTTCTAAGGTCGCTAATAACTTCGGAACGAGAAGAGATACAATGTTCTGGTTTGAAGCAGCGTAACAGTCGTGTCACAATCTATAAACACACACCTAAAAAACAATCACTTTTGAAAGTCAGTTTCCGACTAACGCTACATGTGAGCTCTGTCTGATGGCGTTCTAAGGTCGCTAATAACTTCGGAACGAGAAGAGATACAATGTTCTGGTTTGAAGCAGCGTAACAGTCGTGTCACAATCTATAAGTACACACCTAAAAAACAATCACTTTTGAAAGTCAGTTTCCGACTAACGCTACATGTGAGCTCTGCCTGATGGCGTTCTAAGGTCGCTAATAACTTCGGAACGAGAAGAGATACAATGTTCTGGTTTGAAGCAGCGTAACAGTCGTGTCACAATCTATAAGCACACACCTAAAAAACAATCACTTTTGAAAGTCAGTTTCCGACTAACGCTACATGTGAGCTCTGCCTGATGGCGTTCTAAGGTCGCTAATAACTTCGGAACGAGAAGAGATACAATGTTCTGGTTTGAAGCAGCGTAACAGTCGTGTCACAATCTATAAGTACACACCTAAAAAACAATCACTTTTGAAAGTCAGTTTCCGACTAACGCTACATGTGAGCTCTGTCTGATGGCGTTCTAAGGTCGCTAATAACTTCGGAACGAGAAGAGATACAATGTTCTGGTTTGAAGCAGCGTAACAGTCGTGTCACAATCTATAAGCACACACCTAAAAAACAATCACTTTTGAAAGTCAGTTTCCGACTAACGCTACATGTGAGCTCTGCCTGATGGCGTTCTAAGGTCGCTAATAACTTCGGAACGAGAAGAGATACAATGTTCTGGTTTGAAGCAGCGTAACAGTCGTGTCACAATCTATAAGCACACACCTAAAAAACAATCACTTTTGAAAGTCAGTTTCCGACTAACGCTACATGTGAGCTCTGCCTGATGGCGTTCTAAGGTCGCTAATAACTTCGGAACGAGAAGAGATACAATGTTCTGGTTTGAAGCAGCGTAACAGTCGTGTCACAATCTATAAGTACACACCTAAAAAACAATCACTTTTGAAAGTCAGTTTCCGACTAACGCTACATGTGAGCTCTGCCTGATGGCGTTCTAAGGTCGCTAATAACTTCGGAACGAGAAGAGATACAATGTTCTGGTTTGAAGCAGCGTAACAGTCGTGTCACAATCTATAAGTACACACCTAAAAAACAATCACTTTTGAAAGTCAGTTTCCGCCTAACGCTACATGTGAGCTCTGCCTGATGGCGTTCTAAGGTCGCTAATAACTTCGGAACGAGAAGAGATACAATGTTCTGGTTTGAAGCAGCGTAACAGTCGTGTCACAATCTATAAGCACACACCTAAAAAACAATCACTTTTGAAAGTCAGTTTCCGACTAACGCTACATGTGAGCTCTGCCTGATGGCGTTCTAAGGTCGCTAATAACTTCGGAACGAGAAGAGATACAATGTTCTGGTTTGAAGCAGCGTAACAGTCGTGTCACAATCTATAAGTACACACCTAAAAAACAATCACTTTTGAAAGTCAGTTTCCGACTAACGCTACATGTGAGCTCTGTCTGATGGCGTTCTAAGGTCGCTAATAACTTCGGAACGAGAAGAGATACAATGTTCTGGTTTGAAGCAGCGTAACAGTCGTGTCACAATCTATAAGTACACACCTAAAAAACAATCACTTTTGAAAGTCAGTTTCCGCCTAACGCTACATGTGAGCTCTGTCTGATGGCGTTCTAAGGTCGCTAATAACTTCGGAACGAGAAGAGATACAATGTTCTGGTTTGAAGCAGCGTAACAGTCGTGTCACAATCTATAAGTACACACCTAAAAAACAATCACTTTTGAAAGTCAGTTTCCGCCTAACGCTACATGTGAGCTCTGCCTGATGGCGTTCTAAGGTCGCTAATAACTTCGGAACGAGAAGAGATACAATGTTCTGGTTTGAAGCAGCGTAACAGTCGTGTCACAATCTATAAGTACACACCTAAAAAACAATCACTTTTGAAAGTCAGTTTCCGCCTAACGCTACATGTGAGCTCTGCCTGATGGCGTTCTAAGGTCGCTAATAACTTCGGAACGAGAAGAGATACAATGTTCTGGTTTGAAGCAGCGTAACAGTCGTGTCACAATCTATAAGCACACACCTAAAAAACAATCACTTTTGAAAGTCAGTTTCCGACTAACGCTACATGTGAGCTCTGCCTGATGGCGTTCTAAGGTCGCTAATAACTTCGGAACGAGAAGAGATACAATGTTCTGGTTTGAAGCAGCGTAACAGTCGTGTCACAATCTATAAGCACACACCTAAAAAACAATCACTTTTGAAAGTCAGTTTCCGACTAACGCTACATGTGAGCTCTGCCTGATGGCGTTCTAAGGTCGCTAATAACTTCGGAACGAGAAGAGATACAATGTTCTGGTTTGAAGCAGCGTAACAGTCGTGTCACAATCTATAAGCACACACCTAAAAAACAATCACTTTTGAAAGTCAGTTTCCGACTAACGCTACATGTGAGCTCTGCCTGATGGCGTTCTAAGGTCGCTAATAACTTCGGAACGAGAAGAGATACAATGTTCTGGTTTGAAGCAGCGTAACAGTCGTGTCACAATCTATAAGTACACACCTAAAAAACAATCACTTTTGAAAGTCAGTTTCCGACTAACGCTACATGTGAGCTCTGCCTGATGGCGTTCTAAGGTCGCTAATAACTTCGGAACGAGAAGAGATACAATGTTCTGGTTTGAAGCAGCGTAACAGTCGTGTCACAATCTATAAGTACACACCTAAAAAACAATCACTTTTGAAAGTCAGTTTCCGACTAACGCTACATGTGAGCTCTGCCTGATGGCGTTCTAAGGTCGCTAATAACTTCGGAACGAGAAGAGATACAATGTTCTGGTTTGAAGCAGCGTAACAGTCGTGTCACAATCTATAAGTACACACCTAAAAAACAATCACTTTTGAAAGTCAGTTTCCGCCTAACGCTACATGTGAGCTCTGTCTGATGGCGTTCTAAGGTCGCTAATAACTTCGGAACGAGAAGAGATACAATGTTCTGGTTTGAAGCAGCGTAACAGTCGTGTCACAATCTATAAGTACACACCTAAAAAACAATCACTTTTGAAAGTCAGTTTCCGACTAACGCTACATGTGAGCTCTGCCTGATGGCGTTCTAAGGTCGCTAATAACTTCGGAACGAGAAGAGATACAATGTTCTGGTTTGAAGCAGCGTAACAGTCGTGTCACAATCTATAAGCACACACCTAAAAAACAATCACTTTTGAAAGTCAGTTTCCGACTAACGCTACATGTGAGCTCTGCCTGATGGCGTTCTAAGGTCGCTAATAACTTCGGAACGAGAAGAGATACAATGTTCTGGTTTGAAGCAGCGTAACAGTCGTGTCACAATCTATAAGTACACACCTAAAAAACAATCACTTTTGAAAGTCAGTTTCCCTAACGCTACATGTGAGCTCTGTCTGATGGCGTTCTAAGGTCGCTAATAACTTCGGAACGAGAAGAGATACAATGTTCTGGTTTGAAGCAGCGTAACAGTCGTGTCACAATCTATAAGTACACACCTAAAAAACAATCACTTTTGAAAGTCAGTTTCCGACTAACGCTACATGTGAGCTCTGCCTGATGGCGTTCTAAGGTCGCTAATAACTTCGGAACGAGAAGAGATACAATGTTCTGGTTTGAAGCAGCGTAACAGTCGTGTCACAATCTATAAGTACACACCTAAAAAACAATCACTTTTGAAAGTCAGTTTCCGACTAACGCTACATGTGAGCTCTGCCTGATGGCGTTCTAAGGTCGCTAATAACTTCGGAACGAGAAGAGATACAATGTTCTGGTTTGAAGCAGCGTAACAGTCGTGTCACAATCTATAAGTACACACCTAAAAAACAATCACTTTTGAAAGTCAGTTTCCGACTAACGCTACATGTGAGCTCTGCCTGATGGCGTTCTAAGGTCGCTAATAACTTCGGAACGAGAAGAGATACAATGTTCTGGTTTGAAGCAGCGTAACAGTCGTGTCACAATCTATAAGTACACACCTAAAAAACAATCACTTTTGAAAGTCAGTTTCCGACTAACGCTACATGTGAGCTCTGCCTGATGGCGTTCTAAGGTCGCTAATAACTTCGGAACGAGAAGAGATACAATGTTCTGGTTTGAAGCAGCGTAACAGTCGTGTCACAATCTATAAGTACACACCTAAAAAACAATCACTTTTGAAAGTCAGTTTCCGCCTAACGCTACATGTGAGCTCTGCCTGATGGCGTTCTAAGGTCGCTAATAACTTCGGAACGAGAAGAGATACAATGTTCTGGTTTGAAGCAGCGTAACAGTCGTGTCACAATCTATAAGTACACACCTAAAAAACAATCACTTTTGAAAGTCAGTTTCCGACTAACGCTACATGTAAGCTCTGCCTGATGGCGTTCTAAGGTCGCTAATAACTTCGGAACGAGAAGAGATACAATGTTCTGGTTTGAAGCAGCGTAACAGTCGTGTCACAATCTATAAGTACACACCTAAAAAACAATCACTTTTGAAAGTCAGTTTCCGACTAACGCTACATGTGAGCTCTGTCTGATGGCGTTCTAAGGTCGCTAATAACTTCGGAACGAGAAGAGATACAATGTTCTGGTTTGAAGCAGCGTAACAGTCGTGTCACAATCTATAAGTACACACCTAAAAAACAATCACTTTTGAAAGTCAGTTTCCGCCTAACGCTACATGTGAGCTCTGTCTGATGGCGTTCTAAGGTCGCTAATAACTTCGGAACGAGAAGAGATACAATGTTCTGGTTTGAAGCAGCGTAACAGTCGTGTCACAGTCTATAAGTACACTACATGTGAGCTCTGTCTGATGGCGTTCTAAGGTCGCTAATAACTTCGGAACGAGAAGAGATACAATGTTCTGGTTTGAAGCAGCGTAACAGTCGTGTCACAATCTATAAGTACACACCTAAAAAACAATCACTTTTGAAAGTCAGTTTCCGCCTAACGCTACATGTGAGCTCTGTCTGATGGCGTTCTAAGGTCGCTAATAACTTCGGAACGAGAAGAGATACAATGTTCTGGTTTGAAGCAGCGTAACAGTCGTGTCACAATCTATAAGTACACACCTAAAAAACAATCACTTTTGAAAGTCAGTTTCCGCCTAACGCTACATGTGAGCTCTGTCTGATGGCGTTCTAAGGTCGCTAATAACTTCGGAACGAGAAGAGATACAATGTTCTGGTTTGAAGCAGCGTAACAGTCGTGTCACAATCTATAAGTACACACCTAAAAAACAATCACTTTTGAAAGTCAGTTTCCGCCTAACGCTACATGTGAGCTCTGTCTGATGGCGTTCTAAGGTCGCTAATAACTTCGGAACGAGAAGAGATACAATGTTCTGGTTTGAAGCAGCGTAACAGTCGTGTCACAATCTATAAGTACACACCTAAAAAACAATCACTTTTGAAAGTCAGTTTCCGCCTAACGCTACATGTGAGCTCTGTCTGATGGCGTTCTAAGGTCGCTAATAACTTCGGAACGAGAAGAGATACAATGTTCTGGTTTGAAGCAGCGTAACAGTCGTGTCACAATCTATAAGTACACACCTAAAAAACAATCACTTTTGAAAGTCAGTTTCCGCCTAACGCTACATGTGAGCTCTGTCTGATGGCGTTCTAAGGTCGCTAATAACTTCGGAACGAGAAGAGATACAATGTTCTGGTTTGAAGCAGCGTAACAGTCGTGTCACAATCTATAAGTACACACCTAAAAAACAATCACTTTTGAAAGTCAGTTTCCGCCTAACGCTACATGTGAGCTCTGTCTGATGGCGTTCTAAGGTCGCTAATAACTTCGGAACGAGAAGAGATACAATGTTCTGGTTTGAAGCAGCGTAACAGTCGTGTCACAATCTATAAGTACACACCTAAAAAACAATCACTTTTGAAAGTCAGTTTCCGCCTAACGCTACATGTGAGCTCTGTCTGATGGCGTTCTAAGGTCGCTAATAACTTCGGAACGAGAAGAGATACAATGTTCTGGTTTGAAGCAGCGTAACAGTCGTGTCACAATCTATAAGTACACACCTAAAAAACAATCACTTTTGAAAGTCAGTTTCCGCCTAACGCTACATGTGAGCTCTGTCTGATGGCGTTCTAAGGTCGCTAATAACTTCGGAACGAGAAGAGATACAATGTTCTGGTTTGAAGCAGCGTAACAGTCGTGTCACAATCTATAAGTACACACCTAAAAAACAATCACTTTTGAAAGTCAGTTTCCGCCTAACGCTACATGTGAGCTCTGTCTGATGGCGTTCTAAGGTCGCTAATAACTTCGGAACGAGAAGAGATACAATGTTCTGGTTTGAAGCAGCGTAACAGTCGTGTCACAATCTATAAGTACACACCTAAAAAACAATCACTTTTGAAAGTCAGTTTCCGCCTAACGCTACATGTGAGCTCTGTCTGATGGCGTTCTAAGGTCGCTAATAACTTCGGAACGAGAAGAGATACAATGTTCTGGTTTGAAGCAGCGTAACAGTCGTGTCACAATCTATAAGTACACACCTAAAAAACAATCACTTTTGAAAGTCAGTTTCCGCCTAACGCTACATGTGAGCTCTGTCTGATGGCGTTCTAAGGTCGCTAATAACTTCGGAACGAGAAGAGATACAATGTTCTGGTTTGAAGCAGCGTAACAGTCGTGTCACAATCTATAAGTACACACCTAAAAAACAATCACTTTTGAAAGTCAGTTTCCGCCTAACGCTACATGTGAGCTCTGTCTGATGGCGTTCTAAGGTCGCTAATAACTTCGGAACGAGAAGAGATACAATGTTCTGGTTTGAAGCAGCGTAACAGTCGTGTCACAATCTATAAGTACACACCTAAAAAACAATCACTTTTGAAAGTCAGTTTCCGCCTAACGCTACATGTGAGCTCTGTCTGATGGCGTTCTAAGGTCGCTAATAACTTCGGAACGAGAAGAGATACAATGTTCTGGTTTGAAGCAGCGTAACAGTCGTGTCACAATCTATAAGTACACACCTAAAAAACAATCACTTTTGAAAGTCAGTTTCCGCCTAACGCTACATGTGAGCTCTGTCTGATGGCGTTCTAAGGTCGCTAATAACTTCGGAACGAGAAGAGATACAATGTTCTGGTTTGAAGCAGCGTAACAGTCGTGTCACAATCTATAAGTACACACCTAAAAAACAATCACTTTTGAAAGTCAGTTTCCGCCTAACGCTACATGTGAGCTCTGTCTGATGGCGTTCTAAGGTCGCTAATAACTTCGGAACGAGAAGAGATACAATGTTCTGGTTTGAAGCAGCGTAACAGTCGTGTCACAATCTATAAGTACACACCTAAAAAACAATCACTTTTGAAAGTCAGTTTCCGCCTAACGCTACATGTGAGCTCTGTCTGATGGCGTTCTAAGGTCGCTAATAACTTCGGAACGAGAAGAGATACAATGTTCTGGTTTGAAGCAGCGTAACAGTCGTGTCACAATCTATAAGTACACACCTAAAAAACAATCACTTTTGAAAGTCAGTTTCCGCCTAACGCTACATGTGAGCTCTGTCTGATGGCGTTCTAAGGTCGCTAATAACTTCGGAACGAGAAGAGATACAATGTTCTGGTTTGAAGCAGCGTAACAGTCGTGTCACAATCTATAAGTACACACCTAAAAAACAATCACTTTTGAAAGTCAGTTTCCGCCTAACGCTACATGTGAGCTCTGTCTGATGGCGTTCTAAGGTCGCTAATAACTTCGGAACGAGAAGAGATACAATGTTCTGGTTTGAAGCAGCGTAACAGTCGTGTCACAATCTATAAGTACACACCTAAAAAACAATCACTTTTGAAAGTCAGTTTCCGCCTAACGCTACATGTGAGCTCTGTCTGATGGCGTTCTAAGGTCGCTAATAACTTCGGAACGAGAAGAGATACAATGTTCTGGTTTGAAGCAGCGTAACAGTCGTGTCACAATCTATAAGTACACACCTAAAAAACAATCACTTTTGAAAGTCAGTTTCCGCCTAACGCTACATGTGAGCTCTGTCTGATGGCGTTCTAAGGTCGCTAATAACTTCGGAACGAGAAGAGATACAATGTTCTGGTTTGAAGCAGCGTAACAGTCGTGTCACAATCTATAAGTACACACCTAAAAAACAATCACTTTTGAAAGTCAGTTTCCGCCTAACGCTACATGTGAGCTCTGTCTGATGGCGTTCTAAGGTCGCTAATAACTTCGGAACGAGAAGAGATACAATGTTCTGGTTTGAAGCAGCGTAACAGTCGTGTCACAATCTATAAGTACACACCTAAAAAACAATCACTTTTGAAAGTCAGTTTCCGCCTAACGCTACATGTGAGCTCTGTCTGATGGCGTTCTAAGGTCGCTAATAACTTCGGAACGAGAAGAGATACAATGTTCTGGTTTGAAGCAGCGTAACAGTCGTGTCACAATCTATAAGTACACACCTAAAAAACAATCACTTTTGAAAGTCAGTTTCCGCCTAACGCTACATGTGAGCTCTGTCTGATGGCGTTCTAAGGTCGCTAATAACTTCGGAACGAGAAGAGATACAATGTTCTGGTTTGAAGCAGCGTAACAGTCGTGTCACAATCTATAAGTACACACCTAAAAAACAATCACTTTTGAAAGTCAGTTTCCGCCTAACGCTACATGTGAGCTCTGTCTGATGGCGTTCTAAGGTCGCTAATAACTTCGGAACGAGAAGAGATACAATGTTCTGGTTTGAAGCAGCGTAACAGTCGTGTCACAATCTATAAGTACACACCTAAAAAACAATCACTTTTGAAAGTCAGTTTCCGCCTAACGCTACATGTGAGCTCTGTCTGATGGCGTTCTAAGGTCGCTAATAACTTCGGAACGAGAAGAGATACAATGTTCTGGTTTGAAGCAGCGTAACAGTCGTGTCACAATCTATAAGTACACACCTAAAAAACAATCACTTTTGAAAGTCAGTTTCCGCCTAACGCTACATGTGAGCTCTGTCTGATGGCGTTCTAAGGTCGCTAATAACTTCGGAACGAGAAGAGATACAATGTTCTGGTTTGAAGCAGCGTAACAGTCGTGTCACAATCTATAAGTACACACCTAAAAAACAATCACTTTTGAAAGTCAGTTTCCGCCTAACGCTACATGTGAGCTCTGTCTGATGGCGTTCTAAGGTCGCTAATAACTTCGGAACGAGAAGAGATACAATGTTCTGGTTTGAAGCAGCGTAACAGTCGTGTCACAATCTATAAGTACACACCTAAAAAACAATCACTTTTGAAAGTCAGTTTCCGCCTAACGCTACATGTGAGCTCTGTCTGATGGCGTTCTAAGGTCGCTAATAACTTCGGAACGAGAAGAGATACAATGTTCTGGTTTGAAGCAGCGTAACAGTCGTGTCACAATCTATAAGTACACACCTAAAAAACAATCACTTTTGAAAGTCAGTTTCCGCCTAACGCTACATGTGAGCTCTGTCTGATGGCGTTCTAAGGTCGCTAATAACTTCGGAACGAGAAGAGATACAATGTTCTGGTTTGAAGCAGCGTAACAGTCGTGTCACAATCTATAAGTACACACCTAAAAAACAATCACTTTTGAAAGTCAGTTTCCGCCTAACGCTACATGTGAGCTCTGTCTGATGGCGTTCTAAGGTCGCTAATAACTTCGGAACGAGAAGAGATACAATGTTCTGGTTTGAAGCAGCGTAACAGTCGTGTCACAATCTATAAGTACACACCTAAAAAACAATCACTTTTGAAAGTCAGTTTCCGCCTAACGCTACATGTGAGCTCTGTCTGATGGCGTTCTAAGGTCGCTATCGGAACGAGAAGAGATACAATATTCTGGTTTGAAGCAGCGTAACAGTCGTGTCACAATCTATAAGTACACACCTAAAAAACAATCACTTTTGAAAGTCAGTTTCCGACTAACGCTACATGTGAGCTCTGCCTGATGGCGTTCTAAGGTCGCTAATAACTTCGGAACGAGAAGAGATACAATGTTCTGGTTTGAAGCAGCGTAACAGTCGTGTCACAATCTATAAGTACACACCTAAAAAACAATCACTTTTGAAAGTCAGTTTCCGCCTAACGCTACATGTGAGCTCTGCCTGATGGCGTTCTAAGGTCGCTAATAACTTCGGAACGAGAAGAGATACAATGTTCTGGTTTGAAGCAGCGTAACAGTCGTGTCACAATCTATAAGTACACACCTAAAAAACAATCACTTTTGAAAGTCAGTTTCCGACTAACGCTACATGTGAGCTCTGCCTGATGGCGTTCTAAGGTCGCTAATAACTTCGGAACGAGAAGAGATACAATGTTCTGGTTTGAAGCAGCGTAACAGTCGTGTCACAATCTATAAGTACACACCTAAAAAACAATCACTTTTGAAAGTCAGTTTCCGACTAACGCTACATGTGAGCTCTGCCTGATGGCGTTCTAAGGTCGCTAATAACTTCGGAACGAGAAGAGATACAATGTTCTGGTTTGAAGCAGCGTAACAGTCGTGTCACAATCTATAAGTACACACCTAAAAAACAATCACTTTTGAAAGTCAGTTTCCGACTAACGCTACATGTGAGCTCTGCCTGATGGCGTTCTAAGGTCGCTAATAACTTCGGAACGAGAAGAGATACAATGTTCTGGTTTGAAGCAGCGTAACAGTCGTGTCACAATCTATAAGTACACACCTAAAAAACAATCACTTTTGAAAGTCAGTTTCCGCCTAACGCTACATGTGAGCTCTGTCTGATGGCGTTCTAAGGTCGCTAATAACTTCGGAACGAGAAGAGATACAATGTTCTGGTTTGAAGCAGCGTAACAGTCGTGTCACAATCTATAAGTACACACCTAAAAAACAATCACTTTTGAAAGTCAGTTTCCGACTAACGCTACATGTGAGCTCTGCCTGATGGCGTTCTAAGGTCGCTAATAACTTCGGAACGAGAAGAGATACAATGTTCTGGTTTGAAGCAGCGTAACAGTCGTGTCACAATCTATAAGTACACACCTAAAAAACAATCACTTTTGAAAGTCAGTTTCCGCCTAACGCTACATGTGAGCTCTGTCTGATGGCGTTCTAAGGTCGCTAATAACTTCGGAACGAGAAGAGATACAATGTTCTGGTTTGAAGCAGCGTAACAGTCGTGTCACAATCTATAAGTACACACCTAAAAAACAATCACTTTTGAAAGTCAGTTTCCGACTAACGCTACATGTGAGCTCTGCCTGATGGCGTTCTAAGGTCGCTAATAACTTCGGAACGAGAAGAGATACAATGTTCTGGTTTGAAGCAGCGTAACAGTCGTGTCACAATCTATAAGTACACACCTAAAAAACAATCACTTTTGAAAGTCAGTTTCCGCCTAACGCTACATGTGAGCTCTGTCTGATGGCGTTCTAAGGTCGCTAATAACTTCGGAACGAGAAGAGATACAATGTTCTGGTTTGAAGCAGCGTAACAGTCGTGTCACAATCTATAAGTACACACCTAAAAAACAATCACTTTTGAAAGTCAGTTTCCGACTAACGCTACATGTGAGCTCTGTCTGATGGCGTTCTAAGGTCGCTAATAACTTCGGAACGAGAAGAGATACAATGTTCTGGTTTGAAGCAGCGTAACAGTCGTGTCACAATCTATAAGTACACACCTAAAAAACAATCACTTTTGAAAGTCAGTTTCCGACTAACGCTACATGTGAGCTCTGCCTGATGGCGTTCTAAGGTCGCTAATAACTTCGGAACGAGAAGAGATACAATGTTCTGGTTTGAAGCAGCGTAACAGTCGTGTCACAATCTATAAGTACACACCTAAAAAACAATCACTTTTGAAAGTCAGTTTCCGCCTAACGCTACATGTGAGCTCTGCCTGATGGCGTTCTAAGGTCGCTAATAACTTCGGAACGAGAAGAGATACAATGTTCTGGTTTGAAGCAGCGTAACAGTCGTGTCACAATCTATAAGTACACACCTAAAAAACAATCACTTTTGAAAGTCAGTTTCCGACTAACGCTACATGTGAGCTCTGCCTGATGGCGTTCTAAGGTCGCTAATAACTTCGGAACGAGAAGAGATACAATGTTCTGGTTTGAAGCAGCGTAACAGTCGTGTCACAATCTATAAGTACACACCTAAAAAACAATCACTTTTGAAAGTCAGTTTCCGCCTAACGCTACATGTGAGCTCTGTCTGATGGCGTTCTAAGGTCGCTAATAACTTCGGAACGAGAAGAGATACAATGTTCTGGTTTGAAGCAGCGTAACAGTCGTGTCACAATCTATAAGTACACACCTAAAAAACAATCACTTTTGAAAGTCAGTTTCCGACTAACGCTACATGTGAGCTCTGCCTGATGGCGTTCTAAGGTCGCTAATAACTTCGGAACGAGAAGAGATACAATGTTCTGGTTTGAAGCAGCGTAACAGTCGTGTCACAATCTATAAGTACACACCTAAAAAACAATCACTTTTGAAAGTCAGTTTCCGACTAACGCTACATGTGAGCTCGGTTCACAATCTTATAAGTACACACCTAAAAAACAATCACTTTTGAAAGTCAGTTTCCGCCTAACGCTACATGTGAGCTCTGTCTGATGGCGTTCTAAGGTCGCTAATAACTTCGGAACGAGAAGAGATACAATGTTCTGGTTTGAAGCAGCGTAACAGTCGTGTCACAATCTATAAGTACACACCTAAAAAACAATCACTTTTGAAAGTCAGTTTCCGCCTAACGCTACATGTGAGCTCTGTCTGATGGCGTTCTAAGGTCGCTAATAACTTCGGAACGAGAAGAGATACAATGTTCTGGTTTGAAGCAGCGTAACAGCCGTGTCACAATCTATAAGTACACACCTAAAAAACAATCACTTTTGAAAGTCAGTTTCCGCCTAACGCTACATGTGAGCTCTGTCTGATGGCGTTCTAAGGTCGCTAATAACTTCGGAACGAGAAGAGATACAATGTTCTGGTTTGAAGCAGCGTAACAGTCGTGTCACAATCTATAAGTACACACCTAAAAAACAATCACTTTTGAAAGTCAGTTTCCGCCTAACGCTACATGTGAGCTCTGTCTGATGGCGTTCTAAGGTCGCTAATAACTTCGGAACGAGAAGAGATACAATGTTCTGGTTTGAAGCAGCGTAACAGTCGTGTCACAATCTATAAGTACACACCTAAAAAACAATCACTTTTGAAAGTCAGTTTCCGCCTAACGCTACATGTGAGCTCTGTCTGATGGCGTTCTAAGGTCGCTAATAACTTCGGAACGAGAAGAGATACAATGTTCTGGTTTGAAGCAGCGTAACAGTCGTGTCACAATCTATAAGTACACACCTAAAAAACAATCACTTTTGAAAGTCAGTTTCCGCCTAACGCTACATGTGAGCTCTGTCTGATGGCGTTCTAAGGTCGCTAATAACTTCGGAACGAGAAGAGATACAATGTTCTGGTTTGAAGCAGCGTAACAGTCGTGTCACAATCTATAAGTACACACCTAAAAAACAATCACTTTTGAAAGTCAGTTTCCGCCTAACGCTACATGTGAGCTCTGTCTGATGGCGTTCTAAGGTCGCTAATAACTTCGGAACGAGAAGAGATACAATGTTCTGGTTTGAAGCAGCGTAACAGTCGTGTCACAATCTATAAGTACACACCTAAAAAACAATCACTTTTGAAAGTCAGTTTCCGCCTAACGCTACATGTGAGCTCTGTCTGATGGCGTTCTAAGGTCGCTAATAACTTCGGAACGAGAAGAGATACAATGTTCTGGTTTGAAGCAGCGTAACAGTCGTGTCACAATCTATAAGTACACACCTAAAAAACAATCACTTTTGAAAGTCAGTTTCCGCCTAACGCTACATGTGAGCTCTGTCTGATGGCGTTCTAAGGTCGCTAATAACTTCGGAACGAGAAGAGATACAATGTTCTGGTTTGAAGCAGCGTAACAGTCGTGTCACAATCTATAAGTACACACCTAAAAAACAATCACTTTTGAAAGTCAGTTTCCGCCTAACGCTACATGTGAGCTCTGTCTGATGGCGTTCTAAGGTCGCTAATAACTTCGGAACGAGAAGAGATACAATGTTCTGGTTTGAAGCAGCGTAACAGTCGTGTCACAATCTATAAGTACACACCTAAAAAACAATCACTTTTGAAAGTCAGTTTCCGCCTAACGCTACATGTGAGCTCTGCCTGATGGCGTTCTAAGGTCGCTAATAACTTCGGAACGAGAAGAGATACAATGTTCTGGTTTGAAGCAGCGTAACAGTCGTGTCACAATCTATAAGTACACACCTAAAAAACAATCACTTTTGAAAGTCAGTTTCCGCCTAACGCTACATGTGAGCTCTGTCTGATGGCGTTCTAAGGTCGCTAATAACTTCGGAACGAGAAGAGATACAATGTTCTGGTTTGAAGCAGCGTAACAGTCGTGTCACAATCTATAAGTACACACCTAAAAAACAATCACTTTTGAAAGTCAGTTTCCGCCTAACGCTACATGTGAGCTCTGCCTGATGGCGTTCTAAGGTCGCTAATAACTTCGGAACGAGAAGAGATACAATGTTCTGGTTTGAAGCAGCGTAACAGTCGTGTCACAATCTATAAGCACACACCTAAAAAACAATCACTTTTGAAAGTCAGTTTCCGCCTAACGCTACATGTGAGCTCTGCCTGATGGCGTTCTAAGGTCGCTAATAACTTCGGAACGAGAAGAGATACAATGTTCTGGTTTGAAGCAGCGTAACAGTCGTGTCACAATCTATAAGTACACACCTAAAAAACAATCACTTTTGAAAGTCAGTTTCCGCCTAACGCTACATGTGAGCTCTGCCTGATGGCGTTCTAAGGTCGCTAATAACTTCGGAACGAGAAGAGATACAATGTTCTGGTTTGAAGCAGCGTAACAGTCGTGTCACAATCTATAAGTACACACCTAAAAAACAATCACTTTTGAAAGTCAGTTTCCGCCTAACGCTACATGTGAGCTCTGTCTGATGGCGTTCTAAGGTCGCTAATAACTTCGGAACGAGAAGAGATACAATGTTCTGGTTTGAAGCAGCGTAACAGTCGTGTCACAATCTATAAGTACACACCTAAAAAACAATCACTTTTGAAAGTCAGTTTCCGCCTAACGCTACATGTGAGCTCTGTCTGATGGCGTTCTAAGGTCGCTAATAACTTCGGAACGAGAAGAGATACAATGTTCTGGTTTGAAGCAGCGTAACAGTCGTGTCACAATCTATAAGTACACACCTAAAAAACAATCACTTTTGAAAGTCAGTTTCCGCCTAACGCTACATGTGAGCTCTGTCTGATGGCGTTCTAAGGTCGCTAATAACTTCGGAACGAGAAGAGATACAATGTTCTGGTTTGAAGCAGCGTAACAGTCGTGTCACAATCTATAAGTACACACCTAAAAAACAATCACTTTTGAAAGTCAGTTTCCGCCTAACGCTACATGTGAGCTCTGTCTGATGGCGTTCTAAGGTCGCTAATAACTTCGGAACGAGAAGAGATACAATGTTCTGGTTTGAAGCAGCGTAACAGTCGTGTCACAATCTATAAGTACACACCTAAAAAACAATCACTTTTGAAAGTCAGTTTCCGCCTAACGCTACATGTGAGCTCTGTCTGATGGCGTTCTAAGGTCGCTAATAACTTCGGAACGAGAAGAGATACAATGTTCTGGTTTGAAGCAGCGTAACAGTCGTGTCACAATCTATAAGTACACACCTAAAAAACAATCACTTTTGAAAGTCAGTTTCCGCCTAACGCTACATGTGAGCTCTGTCTGATGGCGTTCTAAGGTCGCTAATAACTTCGGAACGAGAAGAGATACAATGTTCTGGTTTGAAGCAGCGTAACAGTCGTGTCACAATCTATAAGTACACACCTAAAAAACAATCACTTTTGAAAGTCAGTTTCCGCCTAACGCTACATGTGAGCTCTGTCTGATGGCGTTCTAAGGTCGCTAATAACTTCGGAACGAGAAGAGATACAATGTTCTGGTTTGAAGCAGCGTAACAGTCGTGTCACAATCTATAAGTACACACCTAAAAAACAATCACTTTTGAAAGTCAGTTTCCGCCTAACGCTACATGTGAGCTCTGTCTGATGGCGTTCTAAGGTCGCTAATAACTTCGGAACGAGAAGAGATACAATGTTCTGGTTTGAAGCAGCGTAACAGTCGTGTCACAATCTATAAGTACACACCTAAAAAACAATCACTTTTGAAAGTCAGTTTCCGCCTAACGCTACATGTGAGCTCTGTCTGATGGCGTTCTAAGGTCGCTAATAACTTCGGAACGAGAAGAGATACAATGTTCTGGTTTGAAGCAGCGTAACAGTCGTGTCACAATCTATAAGCACACACCTAAAAAACAATCACTTTTGAAAGTCAGTTTCCGCCTAACGCTACATGTGAGCTCTGTCTGATGGCGTTCTAAGGTCGCTAATAACTTCGGAACGAGAAGAGATACAATGTTCTGGTTTGAAGCAGCGTAACAGTCGTGTCACAATCTATAAGTACACACCTAAAAAACAATCACTTTTGAAAGTCAGTTTCCGCCTAACGCTACATGTGAGCTCTGTCTGATGGCGTTCTAAGGTCGCTAATAACTTCGGAACGAGAAGAGATACAATGTTCTGGTTTGAAGCAGCGTAACAGTCGTGTCACAATCTATAAGTACACACCTAAAAAACAATCACTTTTGAAAGTCAGTTTCCGCCTAACGCTACATGTGAGCTCTGTCTGATGGCGTTCTAAGGTCGCTAATAACTTCGGAACGAGAAGAGATACAATGTTCTGGTTTGAAGCAGCGTAACAGTCGTGTCACAATCTATAAGCACACACCTAAAAAACAATCACTTTTGAAAGTCAGTTTCCGCCTAACGCTACATGTGAGCTCTGTCTGATGGCGTTCTAAGGTCGCTAATAACTTCGGAACGAGAAGAGATACAATGTTCTGGTTTGAAGCAGCGTAACAGTCGTGTCACAATCTATAAGTACACACCTAAAAAACAATCACTTTTGAAAGTCAGTTTCCGCCTAACGCTACATGTGAGCTCTGTCTGATGGCGTTCTAAGGTCGCTAATAACTTCGGAACGAGAAGAGATACAATGTTCTGGTTTGAAGCAGCGTAACAGTCGTGTCACAATCTATAAGTACACACCTAAAAAACAATCACTTTTGAAAGTCAGTTTCCGCCTAACGCTACATGTGAGCTCTGTCTGATGGCGTTCTAAGGTCGCTAATAACTTCGGAACGAGAAGAGATACAATGTTCTGGTTTGAAGCAGCGTAACAGTCGTGTCACAATCTATAAGTACACACCTAAAAAACAATCACTTTTGAAAGTCAGTTTCCGCCTAACGCTACATGTGAGCTCTGTCTGATGGCGTTCTAAGGTCGCTAATAACTTCGGAACGAGAAGAGATACAATGTTCTGGTTTGAAGCAGCGTAACAGTCGTGTCACAATCTATAAGTACACACCTAAAAAACAATCACTTTTGAAAGTCAGTTTCCGCCTAACGCTACATGTGAGCTCTGTCTGATGGCGTTCTAAGGTCGCTAATAACTTCGGAACGAGAAGAGATACAATGTTCTGGTTTGAAGCAGCGTAACAGTCGTGTCACAATCTATAAGTACACACCTAAAAAACAATCACTTTTGAAAGTCAGTTTCCGCCTAACGCTACATGTGAGCTCTGTCTGATGGCGTTCTAAGGTCGCTAATAACTTCGGAACGAGAAGAGATACAATGTTCTGGTTTGAAGCAGCGTAACAGTCGTGTCACAATCTATAAGTACACACCTAAAAAACAATCACTTTTGAAAGTCAGTTTCCGCCTAACGCTACATGTGAGCTCTGTCTGATGGCGTTCTAAGGTCGCTAATAACTTCGGAACGAGAAGAGATACAATGTTCTGGTTTGAAGCAGCGTAACAGTCGTGTCACAATCTATAAGTACACACCTAAAAAACAATCACTTTTGAAAGTCAGTTTCCGCCTAACGCTACATGTGAGCTCTGTCTGATGGCGTTCTAAGGTCGCTAATAACTTCGGAACGAGAAGAGATACAATGTTCTGGTTTGAAGCAGCGTAACAGTCGTGTCACAATCTATAAGTACACACCTAAAAAACAATCACTTTTGAAAGTCAGTTTCCGCCTAACGCTACATGTGAGCTCTGTCTGATGGCGTTCTAAGGTCGCTAATAACTTCGGAACGAGAAGAGATACAATGTTCTGGTTTGAAGCAGCGTAACAGTCGTGTCACAATCTATAAGTACACACCTAAAAAACAATCACTTTTGAAAGTCAGTTTCCGCCTAACGCTACATGTGAGCTCTGTCTGATGGCGTTCTAAGGTCGCTAATAACTTCGGAACGAGAAGAGATACAATGTTCTGGTTTGAAGCAGCGTAACAGTCGTGTCACAATCTATAAGTACACACCTAAAAAACAATCACTTTTGAAAGTCAGTTTCCGCCTAACGCTACATGTGAGCTCTGTCTGATGGCGTTCTAAGGTCGCTAATAACTTCGGAACGAGAAGAGATACAATGTTCTGGTTTGAAGCAGCGTAACAGTCGTGTCACAATCTATAAGTACACACCTAAAAAACAATCACTTTTGAAAGTCAGTTTCCGCCTAACGCTACATGTGAGCTCTGTCTGATGGCGTTCTAAGGTCGCTAATAACTTCGGAACGAGAAGAGATACAATGTTCTGGTTTGAAGCAGCGTAACAGTCGTGTCACAATCTATAAGTACACACCTAAAAAACAATCACTTTTGAAAGTCAGTTTCCGCCTAACGCTACATGTGAGCTCTGTCTGATGGCGTTCTAAGGTCGTTAATAACTTCGGAACGAGAAGAGATACAATGTTCTGGTTTGAAGCAGCGTAACAGTCGTGTCACAATCTATAAGTACACACCTAAAAAACAATCACTTTTGAAAGTCAGTTTCCGCCTAACGCTACATGTGAGCTCTGTCTGATGGCGTTCTAAGGTCGCTAATAACTTCGGAACGAGAAGAGATACAATGTTCTGGTTTGAAGCAGCGTAACAGTCGTGTCACAATCTATAAGTACACACCTAAAAAACAATCACTTTTGAAAGTCAGTTTCCGCCTAACGCTACATGTGAGCTCTGTCTGATGGCGTTCTAAGGTCGCTAATAACTTCGGAACGAGAAGAGATACAATGTTCTGGTTTGAAGCAGCGTAACAGTCGTGTCACAATCTATAAGTACACACCTAAAAAACAATCACTTTTGAAAGTCAGTTTCCGCCTAACGCTACATGTGAGCTCTGTCTGATGGCGTTCTAAGGTCGCTAATAACTTCGGAACGAGAAGAGATACAATGTTCTGGTTTGAAGCAGCGTAACAGTCGTGTCACAATCTATAAGTACACACCTAAAAAACAATCACTTTTGAAAGTCAGTTTCCGCCTAACGCTACATGTGAGCTCTGTCTGATGGCGTTCTAAGGTCGCTAATAACTTCGGAACGAGAAGAGATACAATGTTCTGGTTTGAAGCAGCGTAACAGTCGTGTCACAATCTATAAGTACACACCTAAAAAACAATCACTTTTGAAAGTCAGTTTCCGCCTAACGCTACATGTGAGCTCTGTCTGATGGCGTTCTAAGGTCGCTAATAACTTCGGAACGAGAAGTGATACAATGTTCTGGTTTGAAGCAGCGTAACAGTCGTGTCACAATCTATAAGTACACACCTAAAAAACAATCACTTTTGAAAGTCAGTTTCCGCCTAACGCTACATGTGAGCTCTGTCTGATGGCGTTCTAAGGTCGCTAATAACTTCGGAACGAGAAGAGATACAATGTTCTGGTTTGAAGCAGCGTAACAGTCGTGTCACAATCTATAAGTACACACCTAAAAAACAATCACTTTTGAAAGTCAGTTTCCGCCTAACGCTACATGTGAGCTCTGTCTGATGGCGTTCTAAGGTCGCTAATAACTTCGGAACGAGAAGAGATACAATGTTCTGGTTTGAAGCAGCGTAACAGTCGTGTCACAATCTATAAGTACACACCTAAAAAACAATCACTTTTGAAAGTCAGTTTCCGCCTAACGCTACATGTGAGCTCTGTCTGATGGCGTTCTAAGGTCGCTAATAACTTCGGAACGAGAAGTGATACAATGTTCTGGTTTGAAGCAGCGTAACAGTCGTGTCACAATCTATAAGTACACACCTAAAAAACAATCACTTTTGAAAGTCAGTTTCCGCCTAACGCTACATGTGAGCTCTGTCTGATGGCGTTCTAAGGTCGCTAATAACTTCGGAACGAGAAGAGATACAATGTTCTGGTTTGAAGCAGCGTAACAGTCGTGTCACAATCTATAAGTACACACCTAAAAAACAATCACTTTTGAAAGTCAGTTTCCGCCTAACGCTACATGTGAGCTCTGTCTGATGGCGTTCTAAGGTCGCTAATAACTTCGGAACGAGAAGAGATACAATGTTCTGGTTTGAAGCAGCGTAACAGTCGTGTCACAATCTATAAGTACACACCTAAAAAACAATCACTTTTGAAAGTCAGTTTCCGCCTAACGCTACATGTGAGCTCTGTCTGATGGCGTTCTAAGGTCGCTAATAACTTCGGAACGAGAAGAGATACAATGTTCTGGTTTGAAGCAGCGTAACAGTCGTGTCACAATCTATAAGTACACACCTAAAAAACAATCACTTTTGAAAGTCAGTTTCCGCCTAACGCTACATGTGAGCTCTGTCTGATGGCGTTCTAAGGTCGCTAATAACTTCGGAACGAGAAGAGATACAATGTTCTGGTTTGAAGCAGCGTAACAGTCGTGTCACAATCTATAAGTACACACCTAAAAAACAATCACTTTTGAAAGTCAGTTTCCGCCTAACGCTACATGTGAGCTCTGTCTGATGGCGTTCTAAGGTCGCTAATAACTTCGGAACGAGAAGAGATACAATGTTCTGGTTTGAAGCAGCGTAACAGTCGTGTCACAATCTATAAGTACACACCTAAAAAACAATCACTTTTGAAAGTCAGTTTCCGCCTAACGCTACATGTGAGCTCTGTCTGATGGCGTTCTAAGGTCGCTAATAACTTCGGAACGAGAAGAGATACAATGTTCTGGTTTGAAGCAGCGTAACAGTCGTGTCACAATCTATAAGTACACACCTAAAAAACAATCACTTTTGAAAGTCAGTTTCCGCCTAACGCTACATGTGAGCTCTGTCTGATGGCGTTCTAAGGTCGCTAATAACTTCGGAACGAGAAGAGATACAATGTTCTGGTTTGAAGCAGCGTAACAGTCGTGTCACAATCTATAAGTACACACCTAAAAAACAATCACTTTTGAAAGTCAGTTTCCGCCTAACGCTACATGTGAGCTCTGTCTGATGGCGTTCTAAGGTCGCTAATAACTTCGGAACGAGAAGAGATACAATGTTCTGGTTTGAAGCAGCGTAACAGTCGTGTCACAATCTATAAGTACACACCTAAAAAACAATCACTTTTGAAAGTCAGTTTCCGCCTAACGCTACATGTGAGCTCTGTCTGATGGCGTTCTAAGGTCGCTAATAACTTCGGAACGAGAAGAGATACAATGTTCTGGTTTGAAGCAGCGTAACAGTCGTGTCACAATCTATAAGTACACACCTAAAAAACAATCACTTTTGAAAGTCAGTTTCCGCCTAACGCTACATGTGAGCTCTGTCTGATGGCGTTCTAAGGTCGCTAATAACTTCGGAACGAGAAGAGATACAATGTTCTGGTTTGAAGCAGCGTAACAGTCGTGTCACAATCTATAAGTACACACCTAAAAAACAATCACTTTTGAAAGTCAGTTTCCGCCTAACGCTACATGTGAGCTCTGTCTGATGGCGTTCTAAGGTCGCTAATAACTTCGGAACGAGAAGAGATACAATGTTCTGGTTTGAAGCAGCGTAACAGTCGTGTCACAATCTATAAGTACACACCTAAAAAACAATCACTTTTGAAAGTCAGTTTCCGCCTAACGCTACATGTGAGCTCTGTCTGATGGCGTTCTAAGGTCGCTAATAACTTCGGAACGAGAAGAGATACAATGTTCTGGTTTGAAGCAGCGTAACAGTCGTGTCACAATCTATAAGTACACACCTAAAAAACAATCACTTTTGAAAGTCAGTTTCCGCCTAACGCTACATGTGAGCTCTGTCTGATGGCGTTCTAAGGTCGCTAATAACTTCGGAACGAGAAGAGATACAATGTTCTGGTTTGAAGCAGCGTAACAGTCGTGTCACAATCTATAAGTACACACCTAAAAAACAATCACTTTTGAAAGTCAGTTTCCGCCTAACGCTACATGTGAGCTCTGTCTGATGGCGTTCTAAGGTCGCTAATAACTTCGGAACGAGAAGAGATACAATGTTCTGGTTTGAAGCAGCGTAACAGTCGTGTCACAATCTATAAGTACACACCTAAAAAACAATCACTTTTGAAAGTCAGTTTCCGCCTAACGCTACATGTGAGCTCTGTCTGATGGCGTTCTAAGGTCGCTAATAACTTCGGAACGAGAAGAGATACAATGTTCTGGTTTGAAGCAGCGTAACAGTCGTGTCACAATCTATAAGTACACACCTAAAAAACAATCACTTTTGAAAGTCAGTTTCCGCCTAACGCTACATGTGAGCTCTGTCTGATGGCGTTCTAAGGTCGCTAATAACTTCGGAACGAGAAGAGATACAATGTTCTGGTTTGAAGCAGCGTAACAGTCGTGTCACAATCTATAAGTACACACCTAAAAAACAATCACTTTTGAAAGTCAGTTTCCGCCTAACGCTACATGTGAGCTCTGTCTGATGGCGTTCTAAGGTCGCTAATAACTTCGGAACGAGAAGAGATACAATGTTCTGGTTTGAAGCAGCGTAACAGTCGTGTCACAATCTATAAGTACACACCTAAAAAACAATCACTTTTGAAAGTCAGTTTCCGCCTAACGCTACATGTGAGCTCTGTCTGATGGCGTTCTAAGGTCGCTAATAACTTCGGAACGAGAAGAGATACAATGTTCTGGTTTGAAGCAGCGTAACAGTCGTGTCACAATCTATAAGTACACACCTAAAAAACAATCACTTTTGAAAGTCAGTTTCCGCCTAACGCTACATGTGAGCTCTGTCTGATGGCGTTCTAAGGTCGCTAATAACTTCGGAACGAGAAGAGATACAATGTTCTGGTTTGAAGCAGCGTAACAGTCGTGTCACAATCTATAAGTACACACCTAAAAAACAATCACTTTTGAAAGTCAGTTTCCGCCTAACGCTACATGTGAGCTCTGTCTGATGGCGTTCTAAGGTCGCTAATAACTTCGGAACGAGAAGAGATACAATGTTCTGGTTTGAAGCAGCGTAACAGTCGTGTCACAATCTATAAGTACACACCTAAAAAACAATCACTTTTGAAAGTCAGTTTCCGCCTAACGCTACATGTGAGCTCTGTCTGATGGCGTTCTAAGGTCGCTAATAACTTCGGAACGAGAAGAGATACAATGTTCTGGTTTGAAGCAGCGTAACAGTCGTGTCACAATCTATAAGTACACACCTAAAAAACAATCACTTTTGAAAGTCAGTTTCCGCCTAACGCTACATGTGAGCTCTGTCTGATGGCGTTCTAAGGTCGCTAATAACTTCGGAACGAGAAGAGATACAATGTTCTGGTTTGAAGCAGCGTAACAGTCGTGTCACAATCTATAAGTACACACCTAAAAAACAATCACTTTTGAAAGTCAGTTTCCGCCTAACGCTACATGTGAGCTCTGTCTGATGGCGTTCTAAGGTCGCTAATAACTTCGGAACGAGAAGAGATACAATGTTCTGGTTTGAAGCAGCGTAACAGTCGTGTCACAATCTATAAGTACACACCTAAAAACAATCACTTTTGAAAGTCAGTTTCCGCCTAACGCTACATGTGAGCTCTGTCTGATGGCGTTCTAGGTCGCTAATAACTTCGGAACTGTCTGATGGCGTTCTAAGGTCGCTAATAACTTCGGAACGAGAAGAGATACAATGTTCTGGTTTGAAGCAGCGTAACAGTCGTGTCACAATCTATAAGTACACACCTAAAAAACAATCACTTTTGAAAGTCAGTTTCCGCCTAACGCTACATGTGAGCTCTGTCTGATGGCGTTCTAAGGTCGCTAATAACTTCGGAACGAGAAGAGATACAATGTTCTGGTTTGAAGCAGCGTAACAGTCGTGTCACAATCTATAAGTACACACCTAAAAAACAATCACTTTTGAAAGTCAGTTTCCGCCTAACGCTACATGTGAGCTCTGTCTGATGGCGTTCTAAGGTCGCTAATAACTTCGGAACGAGAAGAGATACAATGTTCTGGTTTGAAGCAGCGTAACAGTCGTGTCACAATCTATAAGTACACACCTAAAAAACAATCACTTTTGAAAGTCAGTTTCCGCCTAACGCTACATGTGAGCTCTGTCTGATGGCGTTCTAAGGTCGCTAATAACTTCGGAACGAGAAGAGATACAATGTTCTGGTTTGAAGCAGCGTAACAGTCGTGTCACAATCTATAAGTACACACCTAAAAAACAATCACTTTTGAAAGTCAGTTTCCGCCTAACGCTACATGTGAGCTCTGTCTGATGGCGTTCTAAGGTCGCTAATAACTTCGGAACGAGAAGAGATACAATGTTCTGGTTTGAAGCAGCGTAACAGTCGTGTCACAATCTATAAGTACACACCTAAAAAACAATCACTTTTGAAAGTCAGTTTCCGCCTAACGCTACATGTGAGCTCTGTCTGATGGCGTTCTAAGGTCGCTAATAACTTCGGAACGAGAAGAGATACAATGTTCTGGTTTGAAGCAGCGTAACAGTCGTGTCACAATCTATAAGTACACACCTAAAAAACAATCACTTTTGAAAGTCAGTTTCCGCCTAACGCTACATGTGAGCTCTGTCTGATGGCGTTCTAAGGTCGCTAATAACTTCGGAACGAGAAGAGATACAATGTTCTGGTTTGAAGCAGCGTAACAGTCGTGTCACAATCTATAAGTACACACCTAAAAAACAATCACTTTTGAAAGTCAGTTTCCGCCTAACGCTACATGTGAGCTCTGTCTGATGGCGTTCTAAGGTCGCTAATAACTTCGGAACGAGAAGAGATACAATGTTCTGGTTTGAAGCAGCGTAACAGTCGTGTCACAATCTATAAGTACACACCTAAAAAACAATCACTTTTGAAAGTCAGTTTCCGCCTAACGCTACATGTGAGCTCTGTCTGATGGCGTTCTAAGGTCGCTAATAACTTCGGAACGAGAAGAGATACAATGTTCTGGTTTGAAGCAGCGTAACAGTCGTGTCACAATCTATAAGTACACACCTAAAAAACAATCACTTTTGAAAGTCAGTTTCCGCCTAACGCTACATGTGAGCTCTGTCTGATGGCGTTCTAAGGTCGCTAATAACTTCGGAACGAGAAGAGATACAATGTTCTGGTTTGAAGCAGCGTAACAGTCGTGTCACAATCTATAAGTACACACCTAAAAAACAATCACTTTTGAAAGTCAGTTTCCGCCTAACGCTACATGTGAGCTCTGTCTGATGGCGTTCTAAGGTCGCTAATAACTTCGGAACGAGAAGAGATACAATGTTCTGGTTTGAAGCAGCGTAACAGTCGTGTCACAATCTATAAGTACACACCTAAAAAACAATCACTTTTGAAAGTCAGTTTCCGCCTAACGCTACATGTGAGCTCTGTCTGATGGCGTTCTAAGGTCGCTAATAACTTCGGAACGAGAAGAGATACAATGTTCTGGTTTGAAGCAGCGTAACAGTCGTGTCACAATCTATAAGTACACACCTAAAAAACAATCACTTTTGAAAGTCAGTTTCCGCCTAACGCTACATGTGAGCTCTGTCTGATGGCGTTCTAAGGTCGCTAATAACTTCGGAACGAGAAGAGATACAATGTTCTGGTTTGAAGCAGCGTAACAGTCGTGTCACAATCTATAAGTACACACCTAAAAAACAATCACTTTTGAAAGTCAGTTTCCGCCTAACGCTACATGTGAGCTCTGTCTGATGGCGTTCTAAGGTCGCTAATAACTTCGGAACGAGAAGAGATACAATGTTCTGGTTTGAAGCAGCGTAACAGTCGTGTCACAATCTATAAGTACACACCTAAAAAACAATCACTTTTGAAAGTCAGTTTCCGCCTAACGCTACATGTGAGCTCTGTCTGATGGCGTTCTAAGGTCGCTAATAACTTCGGAACGAGAAGAGATACAATGTTCTGGTTTGAAGCAGCGTAACAGTCGTGTCACAATCTATAAGTACACACCTAAAAAACAATCACTTTTGAAAGTCAGTTTCCGCCTAACGCTACATGTGAGCTCTGTCTGATGGCGTTCTAAGGTCGCTAATAACTTCGGAACGAGAAGAGATACAATGTTCTGGTTTGAAGCAGCGTAACAGTCGTGTCACAATCTATAAGTACACACCTAAAAAACAATCACTTTTGAAAGTCAGTTTCCGCCTAACGCTACATGTGAGCTCTGTCTGATGGCGTTCTAAGGTCGCTAATAACTTCGGAACGAGAAGAGATACAATGTTCTGGTTTGAAGCAGCGTAACAGTCGTGTCACAATCTATAAGTACACACCTAAAAAACAATCACTTTTGAAAGTCAGTTTCCGCCTAACGCTACATGTGAGCTCTGTCTGATGGCGTTCTAAGGTCGCTAATAACTTCGGAACGAGAAGAGATACAATGTTCTGGTTTGAAGCAGCGTAACAGTCGTGTCACAATCTATAAGTACACACCTAAAAAACAATCACTTTTGAAAGTCAGTTTCCGCCTAACGCTACATGTGAGCTCTGTCTGATGGCGTTCTAAGGTCGCTAATAACTTCGGAACGAGAAGAGATACAATGTTCTGGTTTGAAGCAGCGTAACAGTCGTGTCACAATCTATAAGTACACACCTAAAAAACAATCACTTTTGAAAGTCAGTTTCCGCCTAACGCTACATGTGAGCTCTGTCTGATGGCGTTCTAAGGTCGCTAATAACTTCGGAACGAGAAGAGATACAATGTTCTGGTTTGAAGCAGCGTAACAGTCGTGTCACAATCTATAAGTACACACCTAAAAAACAATCACTTTTGAAAGTCAGTTTCCGCCTAACGCTACATGTGAGCTCTGTCTGATGGCGTTCTAAGGTCGCTAATAACTTCGGAACGAGAAGAGATACAATGTTCTGGTTTGAAGCAGCGTAACAGTCGTGTCACAATCTATAAGTACACACCTAAAAAACAATCACTTTTGAAAGTCAGTTTCCGCCTAACGCTACATGTGAGCTCTGTCTGATGGCGTTCTAAGGTCGCTAATAACTTCGGAACGAGAAGAGATACAATGTTCTGGTTTGAAGCAGCGTAACAGTCGTGTCACAATCTATAAGTACACACCTAAAAAACAATCACTTTTGAAAGTCAGTTTCCGCCTAACGCTACATGTGAGCTCTGTCTGATGGCGTTCTAAGGTCGCTAATAACTTCGGAACGAGAAGCGATACAATGTTCTGGTTTGAAGCAGCGTAACAGTCGTGTCACAATCTATAAGTACACACCTAAAAAACAATCACTTTTGAAAGTCAGTTTCCGCCTAACGCTACATGTGAGCTCTGTCTGATGGCGTTCTAAGGTCGCTAATAACTTCGGAACGAGAAGAGATACAATGTTCTGGTTTGAAGCAGCGTAACAGTCGTGTCACAATCTATAAGTACACACCTAAAAAACAATCACTTTTGAAAGTCAGTTTCCGCCTAACGCTACATGTGAGCTCTGTCTGATGGCGTTCTAAGGTCGCTAATAACTTCGGAACGAGAAGAGATACAATGTTCTGGTTTGAAGCAGCGTAACAGTCGTGTCACAATCTATAAGTACACACCTAAAAAACAATCACTTTTGAAAGTCAGTTTCCGCCTAACGCTACATGTGAGCTCTGTCTGATGGCGTTCTAAGGTCGCTAATAACTTCGGAACGAGAAGAGATACAATGTTCTGGTTTGAAGCAGCGTAACAGTCGTGTCACAATCTATAAGTACACACCTAAAAAACAATCACTTTTGAAAGTCAGTTTCCGCCTAACGCTACATGTGAGCTCTGTCTGATGGCGTTCTAAGGTCGCTAATAACTTCGGAACGAGAAGAGATACAATGTTCTGGTTTGAAGCAGCGTAACAGTCGTGTCACAATCTATAAGTACACACCTAAAAAACAATCACTTTTGAAAGTCAGTTTCCGCCTAACGCTACATGTGAGCTCTGTCTGATGGCGTTCTAAGGTCGCTAATAACTTCGGAACGAGAAGAGATACAATGTTCTGGTTTGAAGCAGCGTAACAGTCGTGTCACAATCTATAAGTACACACCTAAAAAACAATCACTTTTGAAAGTCAGTTTCCGCCTAACGCTACATGTGAGCTCTGTCTGATGGCGTTCTAAGGTCGCTAATAACTTCGGAACGAGAAGAGATACAATGTTCTGGTTTGAAGCAGCGTAACAGTCGTGTCACAATCTATAAGTACACACCTAAAAAACAATCACTTTTGAAAGTCAGTTTCCGCCTAACGCTACATGTGAGCTCTGTCTGATGGCGTTCTAAGGTCGCTAATAACTTCGGAACGAGAAGAGATACAATGTTCTGGTTTGAAGCAGCGTAACAGTCGTGTCACAATCTATAAGTACACACCTAAAAAACAATCACTTTTGAAAGTCAGTTTCCGCCTAACGCTACATGTGAGCTCTGTCTGATGGCGTTCTAAGGTCGCTAATAACTTCGGAACGAGAAGAGATACAATGTTCTGGTTTGAAGCAGCGTAACAGTCGTGTCACAATCTATAAGTACACACCTAAAAAACAATCACTTTTGAAAGTCAGTTTCCGCCTAACGCTACATGTGAGCTCTGTCTGATGGCGTTCTAAGGTCGCTAATAACTTCGGAACGAGAAGAGATACAATGTTCTGGTTTGAAGCAGCGTAACAGTCGTGTCACAATCTATAAGTACACACCTAAAAAACAATCACTTTTGAAAGTCAGTTTCCGCCTAACGCTACATGTGAGCTCTGTCTGATGGCGTTCTAAGGTCGCTAATAACTTCGGAACGAGAAGAGATACAATGTTCTGGTTTGAAGCAGCGTAACAGTCGTGTCACAATCTATAAGTACACACCTAAAAAACAATCACTTTTGAAAGTCAGTTTCCGCCTAACGCTACATGTGAGCTCTGTCTGATGGCGTTCTAAGGTCGCTAATAACTTCGGAACGAGAAGAGATACAATGTTCTGGTTTGAAGCAGCGTAACAGTCGTGTCACAATCTATAAGTACACACCTAAAAAACAATCACTTTTGAAAGTCAGTTTCCGCCTAACGCTACATGTGAGCTCTGTCTGATGGCGTTCTAAGGTCGCTAATAACTTCGGAACGAGAAGAGATACAATGTTCTGGTTTGAAGCAGCGTAACAGTCGTGTCACAATCTATAAGTACACACCTAAAAAACAATCACTTTTGAAAGTCAGTTTCCGCCTAACGCTACATGTGAGCTCTGTCTGATGGCGTTCTAAGGTCGCTAATAACTTCGGAACGAGAAGAGATACAATGTTCTGGTTTGAAGCAGCGTAACAGTCGTGTCACAATCTATAAGTACACACCTAAAAAACAATCACTTTTGAAAGTCAGTTTCCGCCTAACGCTACATGTGAGCTCTGTCTGATGGCGTTCTAAGGTCGCTAATAACTTCGGAACGAGAAGAGATACAATGTTCTGGTTTGAAGCAGCGTAACAGTCGTGTCACAATCTATAAGTACACACCTAAAAAACAATCACTTTTGAAAGTCAGTTTCCGCCTAACGCTACATGTGAGCTCTGTCTGATGGCGTTCTAAGGTCGCTAATAACTTCGGAACGAGAAGAGATACAATGTTCTGGTTTGAAGCAGCGTAACAGTCGTGTCACAATCTATAAGTACACACCTAAAAAACAATCACTTTTGAAAGTCAGTTTCCGCCTAACGCTACATGTGAGCTCTGTCTGATGGCGTTCTAAGGTCGCTAATAACTTCGGAACGAGAAGAGATACAATGTTCTGGTTTGAAGCAGCGTAACAGTCGTGTCACAATCTATAAGTACACACCTAAAAAACAATCACTTTTGAAAGTCAGTTTCCGCCTAACGCTACATGTGAGCTCTGTCTGATGGCGTTCTAAGGTCGCTAATAACTTCGGAACGAGAAGAGATACAATGTTCTGGTTTGAAGCAGCGTAACAGTCGTGTCACAATCTATAAGTACACACCTAAAAAACAATCACTTTTGAAAGTCAGTTTCCGCCTAACGCTACATGTGAGCTCTGTCTGATGGCGTTCTAAGGTCGCTAATAACTTCGGAACGAGAAGAGATACAATGTTCTGGTTTGAAGCAGCGTAACAGTCGTGTCACAATCTATAAGTACACACCTAAAAAACAATCACTTTTGAAAGTCAGTTTCCGCCTAACGCTACATGTGAGCTCTGTCTGATGGCGTTCTAAGGTCGCTAATAACTTCGGAACGAGAAGAGATACAATGTTCTGGTTTGAAGCAGCGTAACAGTCGTGTCACAATCTATAAGTACACACCTAAAAAACAATCACTTTTGAAAGTCAGTTTCCGCCTAACGCTACATGTGAGCTCTGTCTGATGGCGTTCTAAGGTCGCTAATAACTTCGGAACGAGAAGAGATACAATGTTCTGGTTTGAAGCAGCGTAACAGTCGTGTCACAATCTATAAGTACACACCTAAAAAACAATCACTTTTGAAAGTCAGTTTCCGCCTAACGCTACATGTGAGCTCTGTCTGATGGCGTTCTAAGGTCGCTAATAACTTCGGAACGAGAAGAGATACAATGTTCTGGTTTGAAGCAGCGTAACAGTCGTGTCACAATCTATAAGTACACACCTAAAAAACAACGGAACGAGAAGTGATACAATGTTCTGGTTTGAAGCAGCGTAACAGTCGTGTCACAATCTATAAGTACACACCTAAAAAACAATCACTTTTGAAAGTCAGTTTCCGCCTAACGCTACATGTGAGCTCTGTCTGATGGCGTTCTAAGGTCGCTAATAACTTCGGAACGAGAAGAGATACAATGTTCTGGTTTGAAGCAGCGTAACAGTCGTGTCACAATCTATAAGTACACACCTAAAAAACAATCACTTTTGAAAGTCAGTTTCCGCCTAACGCTACATGTGAGCTCTGTCTGATGGCGTTCTAAGGTCGCTAATAACTTCGGAACGAGAAGAGATACAATGTTCTGGTTTGAAGCAGCGTAACAGTCGTGTCACAATCTATAAGTACACACCTAAAAAACAATCACTTTTGAAAGTCAGTTTCCGCCTAACGCTACATGTGAGCTCTGTCTGATGGCGTTCTAAGGTCGCTAATAACTTCGGAACGAGAAGAGATACAATGTTCTGGTTTGAAGCAGCGTAACAGTCGTGTCACAATCTATAAGTACACACCTAAAAAACAATCACTTTTGAAAGTCAGTTTCCGCCTAACGCTACATGTGAGCTCTGTCTGATGGCGTTCTAAGGTCGCTAATAACTTCGGAACGAGAAGAGATACAATGTTCTGGTTTGAAGCAGCGTAACAGTCGTGTCACAATCTATAAGTACACACCTAAAAAACAATCACTTTTGAAAGTCAGTTTCCGCCTAACGCTACATGTGAGCTCTGTCTGATGGCGTTCTAAGGTCGCTAATAACTTCGGAACGAGAAGTGATACAATGTTCTGGTTTGAAGCAGCGTAACAGTCGTGTCACAATCTATAAGTACACACCTAAAAAACAATCACTTTTGAAAGTCAGTTTCCGCCTAACGCTACATGTGAGCTCTGTCTGATGGCGTTCTAAGGTCGCTAATAACTTCGGAACGAGAAGAGATACAATGTTCTGGTTTGAAGCAGCGTAACAGTCGTGTCACAATCTATAAGTACACACCTAAAAAACAATCACTTTTGAAAGTCAGTTTCCGCCTAACGCTACATGTGAGCTCTGTCTGATGGCGTTCTAAGGTCGCTAATAACTTCGGAACGAGAAGAGATACAATGTTCTGGTTTGAAGCAGCGTAACAGTCGTGTCACAATCTATAAGTACACACCTAAAAAACAATCACTTTTGAAAGTCAGTTTCCGCCTAACGCTACATGTGAGCTCTGTCTGATGGCGTTCTAAGGTCGCTAATAACTTCGGAACGAGAAGAGATACAATGTTCTGGTTTGAAGCAGCGTAACAGTCGTGTCACAATCTATAAGTACACACCTAAAAAACAATCACTTTTGAAAGTCAGTTTCCGCCTAACGCTACATGTGAGCTCTGTCTGATGGCGTTCTAAGGTCGCTAATAACTTCGGAACGAGAAGAGATACAATGTTCTGGTTTGAAGCAGCGTAACAGTCGTGTCACAATCTATAAGTACACACCTAAAAAACAATCACTTTTGAAAGTCAGTTTCCGCCTAACGCTACATGTGAGCTCTGTCTGATGGCGTTCTAAGGTCGCTAATAACTTCGGAACGAGAAGAGATACAATGTTCTGGTTTGAAGCAGCGTAACAGTCGTGTCACAATCTATAAGTACACACCTAAAAAACAATCACTTTTGAAAGTCAGTTTCCGCCTAACGCTACATGTGAGCTCTGTCTGATGGCGTTCTAAGGTCGCTAATAACTTCGGAACGAGAAGAGATACAATGTTCTGGTTTGAAGCAGCGTAACAGTCGTGTCACAATCTATAAGTACACACCTAAAAAACAATCACTTTTGAAAGTCAGTTTCCGCCTAACGCTACATGTGAGCTCTGTCTGATGGCGTTCTAAGGTCGCTAATAACTTCGGAACGAGAAGAGATACAATGTTCTGGTTTGAAGCAGCGTAACAGTCGTGTCACAATCTATAAGTACACACCTAAAAAACAATCACTTTTGAAAGTCAGTTTCCGCCTAACGCTACATGTGAGCTCTGTCTGATGGCGTTCTAAGGTCGCTAATAACTTCGGAACGAGAAGAGATACAATGTTCTGGTTTGAAGCAGCGTAACAGTCGTGTCACAATCTATAAGTACACACCTAAAAAACAATCACTTTTGAAAGTCAGTTTCCGCCTAACGCTACATGTGAGCTCTGTCTGATGGCGTTCTAAGGTCGCTAATAACTTCGGAACGAGAAGAGATACAATGTTCTGGTTTGAAGCAGCGTAACAGTCGTGTCACAATCTATAAGTACACACCTAAAAAACAATCACTTTTGAAAGTCAGTTTCCGCCTAACGCTACATGTGAGCTCTGTCTGATGGCGTTCTAAGGTCGCTAATAACTTCGGAACGAGAAGAGATACAATGTTCTGGTTTGAAGCAGCGTAACAGTCGTGTCACAATCTATAAGTACACACCTAAAAAACAATCACTTTTGAAAGTCAGTTTCCGCCTAACGCTACATGTGAGCTCTGTCTGATGGCGTTCTAAGGTCGCTAATAACTTCGGAACGAGAAGAGATACAATGTTCTGGTTTGAAGCAGCGTAACAGTCGTGTCACAATCTATAAGTACACACCTAAAAAACAATCACTTTTGAAAGTCAGTTTCCGCCTAACGCTACATGTGAGCTCTGTCTGATGGCGTTCTAAGGTCGCTAATAACTTCGGAACGAGAAGAGATACAATGTTCTGGTTTGAAGCAGCGTAACAGTCGTGTCACAATCTATAAGTACACACCTAAAAAACAATCACTTTTGAAAGTCAGTTTCCGCCTAACGCTACATGTGAGCTCTGTCTGATGGCGTTCTAAGGTCGCTAATAACTTCGGAACGAGAAGAGATACAATGTTCTGGTTTGAAGCAGCGTAACAGTCGTGTCACAATCTATAAGTACACACCTAAAAAACAATCACTTTTGAAAGTCAGTTTCCGCCTAACGCTACATGTGAGCTCTGTCTGATGGCGTTCTAAGGTCGCTAATAACTTCGGAACGAGAAGAGATACAATGTTCTGGTTTGAAGCAGCGTAACAGTCGTGTCACAATCTATAAGTACACACCTAAAAAACAATCACTTTTGAAAGTCAGTTTCCGCCTAACGCTACATGTGAGCTCTGTCTGATGGCGTTCTAAGGTCGCTAATAACTTCGGAACGAGAAGAGATACAATGTTCTGGTTTGAAGCAGCGTAACAGTCGTGTCACAATCTATAAGTACACACCTAAAAAACAATCACTTTTGAAAGTCAGTTTCCGCCTAACGCTACATGTGAGCTCTGTCTGATGGCGTTCTAAGGTCGCTAATAACTTCGGAACGAGAAGAGATACAATGTTCTGGTTTGAAGCAGCGTAACAGTCGTGTCACAATCTATAAGTACACACCTAAAAAACAATCACTTTTGAAAGTCAGTTTCCGCCTAACGCTACATGTGAGCTCTGTCTGATGGCGTTCTAAGGTCGCTAATAACTTCGGAACGAGAAGAGATACAATGTTCTGGTTTGAAGCAGCGTAACAGTCGTGTCACAATCTATAAGTACACACCTAAAAAACAATCACTTTTGAAAGTCAGTTTCCGCCTAACGCTACATGTGAGCTCTGTCTGATGGCGTTCTAAGGTCGCTAATAACTTCGGAACGAGAAGAGATACAATGTTCTGGTTTGAAGCAGCGTAACAGTCGTGTCACAATCTATAAGTACACACCTAAAAAACAATCACTTTTGAAAGTCAGTTTCCGCCTAACGCTACATGTGAGCTCTGTCTGATGGCGTTCTAAGGTCGCTAATAACTTCGGAACGAGAAGAGATACAATGTTCTGGTTTGAAGCAGCGTAACAGTCGTGTCACAATCTATAAGTACACACCTAAAAAACAATCACTTTTGAAAGTCAGTTTCCGCCTAACGCTACATGTGAGCTCTGTCTGATGGCGTTCTAAGGTCGCTAATAACTTCGGAACGAGAAGAGATACAATGTTCTGGTTTGAAGCAGCGTAACAGTCGTGTCACAATCTATAAGTACACACCTAAAAAACAATCACTTTTGAAAGTCAGTTTCCGCCTAACGCTACATGTGAGCTCTGTCTGATGGCGTTCTAAGGTCGCTAATAACTTCGGAACGAAGAGATACAATGTTCTGGTTTGAAGCAGCGTAACAGTCGTGTCACAATCTATAAGTACACACCTAAAAAACAATCACTTTTGAAAGTCAGTTTCCGCCTAACGCTACATGTGAGCTCTGTCTGATGGCGTTCTAAGGTCGCTAATAACTTCGGAACGAGAAGAGATACAATGTTCTGGTTTGAAGCAGCGTAACAGTCGTGTCACAATCTATAAGTACACACCTAAAAAACAATCACTTTTGAAAGTCAGTTTCCGCCTAACGCTACATGTGAGCTCTGTCTGATGGCGTTCTAAGGTCGCTAATAACTTCGGAACGAGAAGAGATACAATGTTCTGGTTTGAAGCAGCGTAACAGTCGTGTCACAATCTATAAGTACACACCTAAAAAACAATCACTTTTGAAAGTCAGTTTCCGCCTAACGCTACATGTGAGCTCTGTCTGATGGCGTTCTAAGGTCGCTAATAACTTCGGAACGAGAAGAGATACAATGTTCTGGTTTGAAGCAGCGTAACAGTCGTGTCACAATCTATAAGTACACACCTAAAAAACAATCACTTTTGAAAGTCAGTTTCCGCCTAACGCTACATGTGAGCTCTGTCTGATGGCGTTCTAAGGTCGCTAATAACTTCGGAACGAGAAGAGATACAATGTTCTGGTTTGAAGCAGCGTAACAGTCGTGTCACAATCTATAAGTACACACCTAAAAAACAATCACTTTTGAAAGTCAGTTTCCGCCTAACGCTACATGTGAGCTCTGTCTGATGGCGTTCTAAGGTCGCTAATAACTTCGGAACGAGAAGAGATACAATGTTCTGGTTTGAAGCAGCGTAACAGTCGTGTCACAATCTATAAGTACACACCTAAAAAACAATCACTTTTGAAAGTCAGTTTCCGCCTAACGCTACATGTGAGCTCTGTCTGATGGCGTTCTAAGGTCGCTAATAACTTCGGAACGAGAAGAGATACAATGTTCTGGTTTGAAGCAGCGTAACAGTCGTGTCACAATCTATAAGTACACACCTAAAAAACAATCACTTTTGAAAGTCAGTTTCCGCCTAACGCTACATGTGAGCTCTGTCTGATGGCGTTCTAAGGTCGCTAATAACTTCGGAACGAGAAGAGATACAATGTTCTGGTTTGAAGCAGCGTAACAGTCGTGTCACAATCTATAAGTACACACCTAAAAAACAATCACTTTTGAAAGTCAGTTTCCGCCTAACGCTACATGTGAGCTCTGTCTGATGGCGTTCTAAGGTCGCTAATAACTTCGGAACGAGAAGAGATACAATGTTCTGGTTTGAAGCAGCGTAACAGTCGTGTCACAATCTATAAGTACACACCTAAAAAACAATCACTTTTGAAAGTCAGTTTCCGCCTAACGCTACATGTGAGCTCTGTCTGATGGCGTTCTAAGGTCGCTAATAACTTCGGAACGAGAAGAGATACAATGTTCTGGTTTGAAGCAGCGTAACAGTCGTGTCACAATCTATAAGTACACACCTAAAAAACAATCACTTTTGAAAGTCAGTTTCCGCCTAACGCTACATGTGAGCTCTGTCTGATGGCGTTCTAAGGTCGCTAATAACTTCGGAACGAGAAGAGATACAATGTTCTGGTTTGAAGCAGCGTAACAGTCGTGTCACAATCTATAAGTACACACCTAAAAAACAATCACTTTTGAAAGTCAGTTTCCGCCTAACGCTACATGTGAGCTCTGTCTGATGGCGTTCTAAGGTCGCTAATAACTTCGGAACGAGAAGAGATACAATGTTCTGGTTTGAAGCAGCGTAACAGTCGTGTCACAATCTATAAGTACACACCTAAAAAACAATCACTTTTGAAAGTCAGTTTCCGCCTAACGCTACATGTGAGCTCTGTCTGATGGCGTTCTAAGGTCGCTAATAACTTCGGAACGAGAAGAGATACAATGTTCTGGTTTGAAGCAGCGTAACAGTCGTGTCACAATCTATAAGTACACACCTAAAAAACAATCACTTTTGAAAGTCAGTTTCCGCCTAACGCTACATGTGAGCTCTGTCTGATGGCGTTCTAAGGTCGCTAATAACTTCGGAACGAGAAGAGATACAATGTTCTGGTTTGAAGCAGCGTAACAGTCGTGTCACAATCTATAAGTACACACCTAAAAAACAATCACTTTTGAAAGTCAGTTTCCGCCTAACGCTACATGTGAGCTCTGTCTGATGGCGTTCTAAGGTCGCTAATAACTTCGGAACGAGAAGAGATACAATGTTCTGGTTTGAAGCAGCGTAACAGTCGTGTCACAATCTATAAGTACACACCTAAAAAACAATCACTTTTGAAAGTCAGTTTCCGCCTAACGCTACATGTGAGCTCTGTCTGATGGCGTTCTAAGGTCGCTAATAACTTCGGAACGAGAAGAGATACAATGTTCTGGTTTGAAGCAGCGTAACAGTCGTGTCACAATCTATAAGTACACACCTAAAAAACAATCACTTTTGAAAGTCAGTTTCCGCCTAACGCTACATGTGAGCTCTGTCTGATGGCGTTCTAAGGTCGCTAATAACTTCGGAACGAGAAGAGATACAATGTTCTGGTTTGAAGCAGCGTAACAGTCGTGTCACAATCTATAAGTACACACCTAAAAAACAATCACTTTTGAAAGTCAGTTTCCGCCTAACGCTACATGTGAGCTCTGTCTGATGGCGTTCTAAGGTCGCTAATAACTTCGGAACGAGAAGAGATACAATGTTCTGGTTTGAAGCAGCGTAACAGTCGTGTCACAATCTATAAGTACACACCTAAAAAACAATCACTTTTGAAAGTCAGTTTCCGCCTAACGCTACATGTGAGCTCTGTCTGATGGCGTTCTAAGGTCGCTAATAACTTCGGAACGAGAAGAGATACAATGTTCTGGTTTGAAGCAGCGTAACAGTCGTGTCACAATCTATAAGTACACACCTAAAAAACAATCACTTTTGAAAGTCAGTTTCCGCCTAACGCTACATGTGAGCTCTGTCTGATGGCGTTCTAAGGTCGCTAATAACTTCGGAACGAGAAGAGATACAATGTTCTGGTTTGAAGCAGCGTAACAGTCGTGTCACAATCTATAAGTACACACCTAAAAAACAATCACTTTTGAAAGTCAGTTTCCGCCTAACGCTACATGTGAGCTCTGTCTGATGGCGTTCTAAGGTCGCTAATAACTTCGGAACGAAGAGATACAGCAGCGTAACAGTCGTGTCACAATCTATAAGTACACACCTAAAAAACAATCACTTTTGAAAGTCAGTTTCCGCCCAACGCTACATGTGA